>JBBPBX010004830.1:45750-60750 GCA_038048925.1 Garcialebias charrua
AATGGTTCATTTATTTATTGAGGACAGTGATCAATATTAAAAATATGTGAAGCAGCTCTTTACAGCTTCAGCTTCATCTGCTGTAAACATGTCAGATACACCAGAATGCAGCAAATGATCTTCATTCAAAATTCTCTGGAGGACCTCCAGACCCCCCAGGTCCAATCCCCCACCTCGATATTTGCATTTCAGCATCGTTTGGTTTACAAACGAAGGTCCGAGTCACAGGAAGTGTCTGAAAGGAACAAATCTGGAGAAGCTGCTCTGAAGTCTCCTGAGCACAGAGGCCTCCATCAGTCCACATGCAAGAAGTCTGGAAGCAGCAGGACTCTTCTGAAGGTGCATTCACACCAGCCATGTTTAGTCCGCTTTAATCCAACGCAGGGGGGTCAAGCCCACTTACAAAAGGGCCAAAATTAAAACCTTTTTCAAAATAAGGGCCAGTTTTAGGATCTACATTAACTCAAGTTACACACCAACATCTTGTCTTGTTTGCAGGTTCCTCAATGAGTTTGGTCTCATGTGATGTACCTTTGACATCATAATCAAAGATTATTGAATAAAATTAAAAGTGATAAAAGTATTTTCAAAGTCAAAGTCAACTTTATTGTCAGATCTGCAATATGTACTGTACAGGACATACACAGGACCGAAATTGCGTTTCTCTCAGTCCCTCGGTGCAACAGTAAACATCTAAACATTGAAACACTGAAACATATAATAATAGACATAAGCATAAAATAGTAAAACTAACACTGTCCTGAGTTTTTTTTTTTTTTTTCATAGCGGTGCAAGAGCATGAAAATCCACACCAACTCTAAAACTAAAACATTAAACATTTAATGAACATAATACTGTCCTGAGTTTTTGCATACTAGCACAAAAAAAAGAGTATAAAAAGTATAACTAAAATAAACTAAAGGTTTCTAGCATTGACATTTGCAAAGTGGCAAAGCAGCGTATGAGTCAATGTACACAGTATATGTATGAGGTAGTAGTTGATGTTGTTATAGAGGCAAAAAGTGGCATATGCAGTAAGGCACATTGGGCATCCCTAAATAAGACCGTTCAGAGCACACTGTATATGTACCAGCAGTGGTGTAGATATTAGAGTAGTGTAAATAAATGTAAACAGTAGTAATTACATGTAAGCAGTAGTAATAAAAGTAAACAGTATTAATAAATGTAAACAGAGAATGTAAACAGTATTATGATTATAGGCAGTGATGTAATACAGACATTAGTGCAAGTATGAGAAGTAGTGCAAACTGTATGAGCACATGACCGAGAGTTTAGTGAAAAACTTTGTGTTGAGTGATAATGTGTGAGAAAAGAAAGTTAATTCTCAATAGTCCAGGTATCAAATCCGCTCATTCTCAATCAGTTCATCTGGACAGTTTCTTTTTAGCAGAAACGTTTCACCCTCACTCCAGAGGGCTTCCTCAGTCAGAGTAGTCCAAAGCACACTGAAGTTAACCCACCAAGTAAGCAACTTATGTGGACCAACCAGTTTGCTGTAGCCAAGATGGTTTCTGGGGGGTGTGTTTGCTGTAGCCAAGATGGTTTCTGGGGGCGTGTCCCTCGTCGACTCCTCCCAGGCAGGCAGACATGTCCAAAGTGGTTCAAGACAAGAAAGTTAATTCTCAATAGTCCAGGTATCAAATCCGCTCATTCTCAATCAGTTCATCTGGACAGTTTCTTTTTAGCAGAAACGTTTCACCCTCACTCCAGAGGGCTTCCTCAGTCAGAGTAGTCCAAAGCACACTGAAGTTAACCCACCAAGTAAGCAACTTATGTGGACCAACCAGTTTGCTGTAGCCAAGATGGTTTCTGGGGGCGTGTCCCTCGTCGACTCCTCCCAGGCAGGCAGACATGTCCAAAGTGGTTCAAGACAAGAAAGTTAATTCTCAATAGTCCAGGTATCAAATCCGCTCATTCTCAATCAGTTCATCTGGACAGTTTCTTTTTAGCAGAAACGTTTCACCCTCACTCCAGAGGGCTTCCTCAGTCAGAGTAGTCCAAAGCACACTGAAGTTAACCCACCAAGTAAGCAACTTATGTGGACCAACCAGTTTGCTGTAGCCAAGATGGTTTCTGGGGGCGTGTCCCTCGTCGACTCCTCCCAGGCAGGCAGACATGTCCAAAGTGGTTCAAGACAAGAAAGTTAATTCTCAATAGTCCAGGTATCAAATCCGCTCATTCTCAATCAGTTCATCTGGACAGTTTCTTGTCTTGAACCACTTTGGACATGTCTGCCTGCCTGGGAGGAGTCGACGAGGGACACGCCCCCAGAAACCATCTTGGCTACAGCAAACTGGTTGGTCCACATAAGTTGCTTACTTGGTGGGTTAACTTCAGTGTGCTTTGGACTACTCTGACTGAGGAAGCCCTCTGGAGTGAGGGTGAAACGTTTCTGCTAAAAAGAAACTGTCCAGATGAACTGATTGAGAATGAGCGGATTTGATACCTGGACTATTGAGAATTAACTTTCTTGTCTTGAACCACTTTGGACATGTCTGCCTGCCTGGGAGGAGTCGACGAGGGACACGCCCCCAGAAACCATCTTGGCTACAGCAAACTGGTTGGTCCACATAAGTTGCTTACTTGGTGGGTTAACTTCAGTGTGCTTTGGACTACTCTGACTGAGGAAGCCCTCTGGAGTGAGGGTGAAACGTTTCTGCTAAAAAGAAACTGTCCAGATGAACTGATTGAGAATGAGCGGATAGGCGTTAATATGTTTTCCACGTACAACACAATCGGCTGCCAAGTGTCACAAAAACTTTTTACAGAACCCTTCAGGGTATGTCTTATTTTCTCCAAACGAATATGATACATCACCTCTCTTATCCAATATACATATGCAGGGGTGTGGGTCTTTCCAATTGCACAAAATTACCCTTGTGGCCAGTAGAGAGCTTAAAGCAATAATATCCTTCTCGCATTTGTTGAAGGACGTAGCCACCGGGACCACCCCGAACAATGAGATGCGTGGTGATGGGTGTCCAGTTTTGCCACATATCCCAGAAAAGGTGTCAAAAATAGATTGCCAAAAATGTTGCTGTTTGGGACAGGTCCAGAATGTATGCAAGAGTGTAGCTGGAGTTTCTTTGCAATGATTGCATGCAGGGTTCAGGTTGGCTTTGATCTTGGACAGCTTGTCTTTGGACCAGTGCAGCCAGTACACTACCTTGAATTGAATTACAGTGTGTCTCAGACAGATTGAAGATGAGTAAATATTCTTAATAATCCTTCTCCAGATTGAGTCTGATATGAATTCCTCCAAGTCCATTCCCCATTTCAGTTTAATGAAGTCCAAACTGGACTCATGATATTTTGCTAAGGACCACCTTGGTATCAGACCTGCATTCCAAAAGCTTAGCCACAAAATGTTTAGAGGGGTACAAAGGAAAACTGAGTTAGATCTCACAAAATGTCTCAGCTGCAGATCTAAAAACTGTGACATGTGAATATTAAACTTCTGTACCAGCCGTTCAAAAGAGGAAAATCTACCATCAGTATAGAGAGATCACACAGTGAATGCACTCCCCTCAAGAAAACCTGAGTATATTAATTCAACATTTTAGAGATTTTAGAATGGAAACAGAAAGAGAAAAAAAATTCCAGTGATTGTTGAGGTTTCATCTGAGATGTTTGTCTCTTATTGTCCAAAATCATTTTTAGGTTGTTTTGTGATTCTGAGTGGATGTTACAGGAATAAATACCATATACATAGTCCCCATGTGACGTCACATCTGTGGAATTTCCGGGTTTACCCTCATGCGTGGAGGCGGAGCAGCAGTTACAGCACAGTCTACTGGATGTGTATTTTTCACGTTGTTTTTTTTTTGTTAATTTCTAATTAATTGCAATGGTTACTTTGTGTTGGGTCAGTGGGTGTTCCAGTCGGGTAGACGTTTGGGCAACGCGCAGGTTTCACTTAATCCAAAAAAAAGTAAACGTGAAGGATTTATCTCATCGGAGAAGCTCACAGCAGCCCCATCGCTCTCTGCACTCACAGAAATATTTAACCCCAATTTTTAAGATTTATGTAATTTTATTAAATGACAAAATTGCGTGCCTTTTTATTAGATAATTTCAAGGCAAACCTATGAAATAAACCTTACATGATGCATATTCATTCATGTAATAAGGCCTATTTATTTTAAATGCATAACCCTCAGGTTTATGTATTCAGAATTAATAACATATAATTACTCTAAATGAATAATCTTGAGGGTATTTATTTCAAATACATAAAGAATATTATTTTAATTTGCATAATAATCAGGTTTATTATTCAATATAAATAGCATATATTTATTTTAATTACATGTCATTTATGCATATGTAATGAACTAAATTAATCAAAATGCATAACATTTATGCAATTCCTTTCCATTCATACCAACAATCTTAATGAAGCAATCAGTTGTTGTTCTTTCAACATCTTTATTAAACTTCAAATCATATTAAATACACAAAATTATAATATCAAAATTAAAGTTTCACTTGTGCATATTCACAAGACCATAGGTCCCATTTTGGCCATACTTTTCCTAAAATATTACAAGTAAAAAAAATAAAGACTTCACCTTAGTGGATTTTGTAGAAACTTAAGCACCTTTTAGAACAAATCTTTGTAACACTTAACTCCACTGAATCTGGAAACAATTCAAGAAAAAAAATCTGGTTTGAGCTGAGGTAATACAATATGTCCCGCTAAAACATTTTAGAAACCAACCATCTATGAACTTGCATAAGAACTCACCTACACAGCCACATTCACACATCACTTCCTGTTAAGTGCTTCAACATCAAAAGAAAAAAAAAGAACATTAAACAGGTATTTTCCTGACACACCCTTCAAAAACTATAAGGGATTTAAACAGTCTGTATGATGGAGAAACTGACAAAAAATCAGGTAGCTGTGTATGTGCATTATTGCCAGCCAAATCACTGGGGCAATTTGAGTTTCAGTGTCTGTACTTTTGGTGACAGCTTGGCTGAGTCCAGGTTCATCAGGATTTTCTGGTACACCTCGAATGTACGGGTCAGGCTTTTCGGATAGCTCAAGTTGAGTGCATAGATCAGTCCATAAAGCATCACGCACGCATGGCTGACACTCTGTAGGTTATGGAGGACTTCCACACCTTCCAGCACAACTCCAACATCAGCAAAGCGTCCATTACCTGGACCATCAGGACCACGACCCTCTGCTCGGACAGTGTAGATGCCCATGGTCTTCTCCGCAATGTCTGCCTCAGCCTCTCTGGATTCAATGTCCTGGAATATAAAGAGAACAGAATGATTGGTTATGTGATCCTAACCTTGACCACTAAAATCTAAGCAGCTCATCCTTAGGCCAAGTGAATGTTCATTTGAAGAAATTTCTTTAAAGCACTGCATATGTGTTATGTAGCATGTATGTATGTATGTAGCATGTAGTATGTATGTATTATGTATGTGTGTAGTATGTATGTAATATGTATGTATGCGTGTAGTATGTATGTAATATGTATGTATGCGTGTAGTATATATGTAATATGTATGTATGCGTGTAGTATATATGTAATATGTATGTATGCGTGTAGTATATATGTAATATGTATGTATGCGTGTAGTATATATGTAATATGTATGTATGCGTGTAGTATATATGTAATATGTATGTATGCATGTAGTATATATGTATGCATGTAGTATATATGCAATATGTATGTAGTATATATGCAATATGTATGTAGTATATATGTAATATGTATGTATGTAGTATATATGTAATATGTATGTATGTAGTATATATGTAATATGTATGTATGTAGTATATATGTAATATGTATGTAGTATATATGTAATATGTATGTAGTATATATGTAATATGTATGTATGCGTGTAGTATATATGTAATATGTATGTATGCGTGTAGTATATATGTAATATGTATGTAGTATATATGTATGTATGTATGTATGTATGTATGTAGTATATATGTAATATGTATGTATGTAGTATATATGTAATATGTATGTATGTATGTATGTATGTAGTATATATGTAATATGTATGTATGTATGTAGAATATATGTAATATGTATGTATGTAGCATATATGTAATATGTATGTATGTATGTAGTATATATGTAATATGTATGTATGTAGTATGTATGTATTCTGTATGTATGTATGTATGTATGTATGTATGTATGTATTCTGTATGTATGTATTATGTATGTTTGTATGTATGTTGTATGTATGTATGATGTATGTATTATGTATTTATGTATTCTGTATGTATGTAGTATGAATGTATGTATATAGTATGTGTGTAGTATGTATATATTCTGTATGTATGTAGTATGAATGTATTCTGTATGTATGTAGTATGAATGTATGTAGTACGTATGTAGCATGCATGTATGTATGTAGCATGCACAACACCAACATCAGCAAAACGTCCATTACCTGGACCATCAGGACCACGACCCTCTGCTCGGACAGTGTAGATGCCCATGGTCTTCTCCGCAATGTCTGCCTCAGCCTCTCTGGATTCAATGTCCTGGAATATAAAGAGAGCAGAATGATTGGCTATGTGATCCTAACCTTGACCACTAAAATCTAAGCAGCTCATCCTTAGGCCAAGTGAATGTTCATTTGAAGAAATTTCTTTAAAGCACTGTATATATGTGTTATGTATGTAACATGTATGTATGTATTCTGTATGTATGTAGTATGAATGTATGTAGTACGTATGTATGTAGCATGCATGTATGTATGTAGCATGCACAACACCAACATCAGCAAAGCGTCCATTACCTGGACCATCAGGACCACGACCCTCTGCTCGGACAGTGTAGATGCCCATGGTCTTCTCCGCAATGTCTGCCTCAGCCTCTCTGGATTCAAGGTCCTGGAATATAAAGAGAACAGAATGATTGGCTATGTGATCCTAACCTTGACCACTAAAATCTAAGCAGCTCATCCTTAGGCCAAGTGAATGTTCATTTGAAGAAATTTCTTTAAAGCACTGTATATATGTGTTATGTATGTAACATGTATGTATGTATTCTGTATGTATGTAGTATGAATGTATGTAGTACGTATGTATGTAGCATGCATGTATGTATGTAGCATGCACAACACCAACATCAGCAAAGCGTCCATTACCTGGACCATCAGGACCACGACCCTCTGCTCGGACAGTGTAGATGCCCATGGTCTTCTCCGCAATGTCTGCCTCAGCCTCTCTGGATTCAATGTCCTGGAATATAAAGAGAACAGAATGATTGGCTATGTGATCCTAACCTTGACCACTAAAATCTAATCTAAAATCTAAGACTTCCTCACCCTCTCCCTGCGAGATTGTTCTTCCTAGAAAACAAAACCGAGCTGTGATGGTCCACACAGACAAATGGTTTTATGGCATAACTTCACAAACAGGAATTCTTACCCGAATGATGTCCTCCTTCTCTGTCTCCTGAACCTGGTAGAGAATCTTTGACAGCTCCTGATCCGACTCCATTTTCCCTATGATACGTTCATTGTATGCTTCACTCTGAGTGCTCGCCAGCATGGTACAATACTGAACTATGTGTGTGTGTGTGTGAAAAGACACAAACAATTTCAAAATAAAAACAATATGGCAGAACGTTGCGGCAAACTTTCATCCAGCCAGACTTGACTTACTCATGCGACGGTGTTGACGGAGGATTTTAATGAAATCGAATGTGTTGACGCCCAACAACAGCTGATTCTCACATTCTCTGTCATCACTGGCAGTCTGTAAAACAGGAGAAAAAGGGTGTCCAAAAGATCTGTGTGTGTGTGGGCACAAGTCAACTATCAACAAATGTCGACAGACAAACCTTGAGGATTTCTAAGACTTCATCAGCTTTCTTTTGAGAGACAATGGCATCGTCATAGAATAATAAGAATAAGAATGAATTTAATTTATAACGCACTTTTCATTAACAAAAATCTCAAAGTGTTAGAAACGACTGAACTGACGCTGGAGCCAAAAGGCATCGATGTCTCGAGGATGTAAATCTTTTTTCTTCACAGTCATCACATCACCTGTTCCACCAAACTACATAAACAGGAATTAATTAACAATAAAAAAAATTCTGAATAAAAAGGCTGAAGTACTGACTAATGACAAGAACACTACACTTACATTGGTTGTGTAGTGGTCACACATGCTTCCTCTCCTTCACCGTCTTCATCTGAGTGTTCATCTCGTACTTCTCCAAACTGGTCTTCATCTCCTTCCTGCAAACCAGAAAAATGATTACTTTTATAATTTATTTGGAGCACAAACATCTGTATGTTCCAAAGCTTTTGGGGACAAAATTTGCAATACCTTTTATCACTGAAATTCAAAGTCAGGTGAATCTTATTTTCGACGAGGGTCAGTTCGTTGTGCAGAAAGCTGTTAGAACAAAAAGGAATTTAACATCATGAAAAAAAAAACTTTACCTTAAAAAAAAAATCTTATCTGACTTTATAGCACAAGGGTTCCAAGAACTTAATAATAATAATAATTTGTCACATTTGTCATCTGTGTATGTTTCCCATACTTGACAGACGAAATTGGTCTTCTGCCTTTAACCCAACCACCACCAGGTGGTGCAGCGAGCAGCGTAGTCGCGCTCGGGGAGCTGGAGAATTAGATGTGCACTCATAGACACCCCAAGGTGTGTAGTGGCCGGGGCGCGAACCCGCGTCCTTCACGTTCCTTAATAAATTCACGCAATGGTCAAATCTTCTGGATTTAAATTGTTTCACTTTGACGTCTTCCAAATCATCGCGTGCACTGTGTGCTCAGCATATTAAAGATGTTACTTTAAATAAAAATCTGTGATTTTGTTGTCCTGTGACATGTTCAAATCTGTTCTGCCATCTTTGTTTTGATTTTTGTGAAAACAAAGTCAAAAGATGCTTCTTGTTTGTTATTTTAAACGTTTTATTTAAAATAAACTGGAGTGCACAGAATAACTTTAAAATATGTTGTTTTACATTAAATGCAGACTAGGTTTCATCATCTATTCTGTGTAAATGTTCTGCTTGTTTTTATCACAAAGTGACTGTAATTACTCTTCGTGGCCGCTATAGAGGCGCTGTTGACGCCCGCTAGCTTAGCCTTTAGCTTAACCGTTAGCTTGCGAGTAGCATCTAACAAAATCGGATTAAAAGCAACTTACGCAAAGAGTTTTAGCCTGTATGTGATACTCACTAGAACCGCGTTCTTTTAAGAGACATACTCAATGTTATTAAACCTGTTGAGACAGGTTCTGTGATTTTTAAACGTTAAAGAAAAATCTCCGTTTGTCTTGTGGTTATGTGTTATGCACTGCGCAAATAAATTATAAATAAATCGAATTTTAGCTCAAAATTCGAATACAGCTCATAGTTTGTAAATGACCACGAAGTAATTACGTTCAAGTTTAAAGAAATTCGGCCGTGTGGTTTATGACCTACAGTACTGTATATTGCTAACAGACACTGAGCTAACAGTGAAGTGGCTAGTTCATAGCTCTGGTTCATAGGCCCTGAGCAGGAGGCTGGACTACGACAGACAGTCCGACCAGAGAAGGCTGCCGTCGGACACATGAGCTGCGACTCACTCGTGTATCTCCTAGCTGCTAAGAAGCAACTGGGGGAAAGAAACCCAGCGTACCCCCACCTTTCTTTTACCTGCGAATCTTTACTTCCACGGCACGCGATTGTCTCGAACGAAAATTTAAAATTATATTGTAGCTAGCCGCTAGCTAAGACTTATATTAGTTGGCTAGCTCTACCGTTAGCTAACACGAGCTGAGTCAATATCCAAATCGCCTGTTATAAAACATTTTGATACCAACCAACTTCATGCATTATGATTAAAAAAACATACTTACTGGTATCTGTTAAGAAGATATTTCCCAAGAGAAGCAGCAAACGCGCTCAAAAATGAGGCTCTGCGCATGTGCGATGTGTGTGTGTTCTGAGCATGCGCGTTGTGTGAGGTTCTGCGCATGCGCATGACAATTTCACCCATTTAAATTCACATAACTTCTATGTAAACCAGTCACACAAATTTATATAATATAATCTTGATTGTTTTATATCTTTTTATATCTTTGATTATTTAAACAATGTTAGTAAGTAATACTAATTACATTCAATAAAGTAGATAATTTATTAAATGATGTATATAATCTTTCATTTTAATGCATAAATATAAAAAAAATGAGTTTTTAAATAAAATCAAGTAGATTTAAATGTATAAAACTTACTTATGCCATGAATCATTTCTGTGAGTGTGACTGCTCGGATCTGCTCTGGAAGACGTCGTGCTTTTGGCCGGTAAACAAAATATTCTACATAAATCATTTTGTGAAAGAATGTCAGAACAATGTTAGAGTACAAGTGTCTGTGTGTTAGAGCTGTTTTTTTTTTTTTCATTATTTAGCAGCACCGTCTTGCTGTGGTTAGCTTAGCATGTCGCTAACGCGACAACGGCCTCCTCATGCCTGGACAACGGTCTCCAGACCGGTCATGAGACCGGTCATGAGACCGCCCCAGTGGGGGAAGGAGGACGGGAGCCAAGTCGCGCGGGCGACGCGTCGTTCCATGGGACGTGTTCCCACGGCCGCGACGGATCCACGCCGTCCGACCTACCTGAGCTCGCCGCGAGCCTCCGTGCGACGGACCCTCCGCTCCGGATGCTAACGCGACATGCTAACTTCCAACACGGTAACACTCAAAGTGCTGGTCCTGGTCCGTGTTGAGCCTGGACTTTTTTTGGCTGTGTGTTATTTTAGTTAAACCTTTATTTAGCTGGTTAGATATGATTGAGACAGTTTACACATCTTTTTTGGATTTAAAGCTGTGAAGCTCCTCGGTGTGCGCTCCTCGTAGTAATTAAATAATTAATGATATCAGAGTAACTACTTGGTGACAAGTTGTCCGCTTCGTCTGCCATGATTTCTTTCTCCAACTCATTCAACTCCGACCACTGCCATTTTGCTCTTGTGCCTTGGTGAAGCTAGTAATGTATTTAGCTGTGGTAGCTCGAGTATGTTTGTCTGCCATTTCTGTCTTTACGGGTGGCGAAAAACCCGGTATTGCGCAATACTCGTCACGTGTGTGGGAACTATGTACAGTATGTGGATTTAAAGTTGTGTGTCTGTGTTGGGCCTGTGATGAACTGGCAATAAGCTGGGGGTGGGGGGTGGAATTCCTGAATGACATTTTTTTTAAAATTCCTGATCCACACTTTTAATGCTTTTTTACTTACAACATTTTCCTTGATTCTCACTTTCAGACGCAGGCGCCATCTTTGTTTCCTCAGAATCTTGATTCACGTTCTCCGAAAATGTTTAAAACTCTTATGACTTGGTCAACTAACTTTTAACTACTGCTGTGTATTATTTAGTTTATCACGAAATCTACAACTTTATGTGGATAACGTTATAAATGTACTTGCACTTTTCCTGCTTTTAATCTTCCTGCAACCCTTTTTTATTATTATTTGGGCTGCCTGCTTATTTGAACCTAATTATTCGCTGCTGTACCAGCAGCCAGGAAATGCAACGATCAACTCCAGATGACAAAGCAAGATGTTGGCAATTAAAAACAAAAAAAGATGTGGTTTAGTCATAACAAGGATGGTTGTTTATACATCATCTGTAACAGACAGATACTGTATTCTAAATCACATTTTACTTTGATTTACGTGAAACGTTTCTGGTGGGAAATATTGCAGCTAGTTTTATTTCTCCTGTAACTGTATCAATGCTTTAGAGTATCTTTTAAATTGGATTTTCTTGTAACTTCTTTGTGTCCAAGGACTACATCTCCCATCTCAACACACAGTTTGGAGATCTGAGTAACATTGTTTGTGTTCGGGATAATGGCTGTCATTATGGCAAATTAGTGCTCTACCCAAACTCACATGGTTCTTCAAAACCACCCCACGTTGCTTGGTCTCTATCCTGCTATCTGCTCTGAGTGCCTCGTTACAATCAATTAGCCTGATTACAAGCACAATCATCCCCACTTCAAAGGAGACCCCTAGAAGAGGGTGAGACTAACTGTCTCTCCACTGCCCCGCCCTGTTGTTCATCTAAGTCTGAGGTCCTACACGTATTAGTCTAACTTTTGAGGTGCTGAAATCTGTCAGTGGTTTGCAAAAAAGCACCACGTAGGAAAGAAAACAATGTTTTCACACTAAGATTAAAGGATAAATGACGAGTAATGAGCTGGAGACAATTGGTGCCCTGGGTCCTCTTTAAAGTTAAAGGTTGACTCCTCGTGGGTCAGACGACAGGTCTCACAATAAATGGAGGGACGCACAGTGAGGGAGCGAGACGCCAAGTCTAGACGGTGTGTTTAGGGACCCTCCCCGACTGCTTTGTTCTGCGCCATGTCTACAGGTAATTACTTCAACAAGCTACCGTGAACCCTGTCAAGTCTGTGACAAGTGACGGGTGAAATGGATGAAAAGTAAATGAGGCAAAAGTAGGAATCGATCTGTGATTGGTCTTTGCGCCTGTTTGTCTTTATGATGTCGAGCATGGTTGTGTCATGAGCACAATCAGAAAGATCAGGAGCTACTGGCAAAAGTATCAGTGTTAACTCCGAAACAGGACGTTTGGTGACATGGCTGGTGAGTCCCACAAAAAAGAAATGTACAAACTCAATGAAACATTTAATAATTCACTGGGATGGGTGCTGAACCAAAACAGAAAATATGGACATTTATAGAAATGTGTTCTTTGTGTAACGTGTGTGTGAACATGTAACTAAAGTACAAGTAGTTGAACACAGAGGGAGGTTTTTATGAGGTCTTACTGCTGCAACTTCAGTGTGCTTTCATCAAACTAGACTCTTACATCTGGCAGCGATGAAGGTTTTATCTGAACATATTTGGTGCCGTGTCGGCACGAGACTGTTCCACATACGAGGTTGAGTATAATTCATTTGTTATGTCTTACTCTTTGTGGACATTCTGCTGCCAGCACATATTGATCACATTCCTTATAATCCTTAATATCAACCCATAAATCAGCAAAAATCATGTAAGGTACAGCAGTATCAAATAACCGTCTTTGTTTTAATAGCTTATAAAGTTTTTAGAGTTTATCCAAGTGAAAACTTCAGACGTGATTCAAAGAGATTTCAACACTAGCATGATAAAACTTTCAGAGGCCAGCGAGTTTAACTTAGTGATTCTTATCTTAAATGGATAACTCAGGTCTTTTGAAGAGTGGTTTTGTAGAAAAGTTGCGAACAATTAAAATCTGACTTGTAGTTACTTTGATCGACCTCAGCTTGGAGAGTTAGACTTTGATTTCAGATAGATGGAAAAGCTAACAGCTAATTAGAATAAAGTGGTTTTTCATTCATTGTGAAACAACTTTATTAAAAAAAGATGGATGATTTTCAGATTGGGTTTATTTTAAGATGACTAACAATTCACTTTA
Source organism: Garcialebias charrua (assembly GCA_038048925.1). Taxonomy (NCBI): domain Eukaryota; kingdom Metazoa; phylum Chordata; class Actinopteri; order Cyprinodontiformes; family Rivulidae; genus Garcialebias; species Garcialebias charrua. The sequence continues at coordinate 59,214 of JBBPBX010004830.1, forward strand.
GTCTTGGATTCACTGGGACTAGCTGTTAACATCATTCATACAACATATTTCTCCAAAGTGAGGTTGCTCAAGCAGTTTTTGATTCATTCAACCTTTATTTATACAGGTTGATCCTATTGAGCCTCGGGAACTCATTTACAAGAGAGACAAACAGGTAACATAGTAATTGTTTCTAACATTGCTACTTTAAACAGTCTAAGCTATTCAGTGATTAACCACATTTAAAGCAGAAGAAAGAAGCGTGGGAATTTTTTCCTCTCCCTAACTTTGAACATTGACGTTATGGAACAAGACTTCAGATGTGTGTTGGTGCGACTTTTCACCTCAACAGCCAACTAGTTGTTTTGATTGAAGAAAAGAACAAGTAAAATCTCAGCCAAGGTTCCTCATCTCCCTGAACCCAGGTCCCCACGCCTCCTTGCACGCACACGCACTCAGCAATATTGCTTTGTCAGTCGACATTTAGAGAATTAACCTTGAAATTGCCCAAGGCCAGCCCAGCTACCCCCACCCCTATCTACTCCCCTCTACCTTTCTCAGTGTTTCCCTAGTTGCGCAATAAGTGGCGCCGCTGCAGAGCCCCCTGGGTATTAGAGGGTTGAGTGGCGTCCCAGAGAGCCATAATTACACCTATGCTCAGGTGATTTAAGAGTCCTGGAACATGCTGACCCATGCATGACATCAAAATTCTACCCTGCACAGACACCTACCCTTTCATGTGCCTCAAGACACTTTATTTACTCTCCCATGTTGTGTTGCACAATTAATGCTTTCTTACACTTCCCATTCTGCACGAACACATTCAAATTGGTTTCCATGTTCCCATAAAAGTCAAATAATCTTTGTCATATCCTTTACACAAGAAGTTTGCCAGCTCTTAGACAACACTGGGAGTAAAATCCTGGGGGGAAAAAACAACAACAAAAAAAAGCAGCAGTGTGAACTCTGTTTGGCCCAACTTTAAGGGATCCACAGCCCTGTGATCATTGCGGCAGCTATATTTTATTACCATTCCTCGTTAATGGAAACAATTAGGAAAGAAATATCAATCATAGACAAGTGCTAGTCATGAGAACTTGTAGTTGACAGGCTATAATAAGGAAAAAAGGTTGATAATTGGGTTTGGTAGACTCTCCACCCCCTGCAGACACTGTGGTGACATGAGAGAATGTTAGCCTTTAACAAGGTCGGGGCTAATACTGCTTAATGGAAAGAGGATGTTCCTCTGCCCTGCGCCCTTCAACTCTCACCTCTGCCCTCTTTGCCCCCTTTTGCTCTTTACTTGTTGCTTTGACTGAGCAGCCACTGGGATTGGAAAATGTATCACCCATCTGTGCACGCGCTAAATGTTTTTCACTGCAGGAGTTTGCTGCCTTTTTGAGTTTTCTAACACCAGTTTTCAGCGTCGTCACCATTTGCAGCTCATAACTCAGTTCTGGGCAAGAAGTTGGTGAGGAAGAAACAAATTGACATGTTATCAGTTGTTTTGAGCCATGAAACAATCAACATTAACAATCAACAATCTGATGATACCACT
>JBBPBX010004830.1:65750-68250 GCA_038048925.1 Garcialebias charrua
AGCCTCGGAAACTCATTTGATTCGGCGATTTTGGACCTGAACAGCACCTGGACTCTGGAAGGCTGCAGTCAAAAAGAACACTGTGGCCTGGATTGAAGATAAACAAAAGAACTATCTAATCTAGTTTCTGCGCGACCTTGGAAAAGAAGAAGGCTGTTGGGAACTATTCTCCTGGAGTGAAGCTGAGAGACACTGCTGACCCCCTCCCCCTCCCTCCCCAGAGGTCCCTGGGAGTGTGCTCAGAGGCGCCGAGCTTAACATCTGCTGAACTGTGTTATCTGAAGTGCTGCTCACAGACTCTTTGATCTCCTTGCATGTCGTCAAATCTGCAACAATGTCTTGTCTGGCTGTGCTTATGCTGATAGAGTTTTTGGGACTTTATCATAGAGTGTCTTAAGGCAATCTTTGATAGATTCTTTTTTTGAATATCACAAATGATACCTATTGTGTTTTTCCTTTTTCCATATCTGTTTGACCTTCATCCGGAGACGGATGAGCGCGGCCGCGCAGAAGAACATGTAATGTGTTTGGAAATGCTGCAGCTTGCATACTCTTCCCTCTTCCGGACGACTGTGCTACATAATCACGTTGTATTACGGTGCAATGTTAATAAATAAATCTCTTATCTCTCTCTCTTATCTCTTATCTCTCTTATCTATCTCAATCAATCTATCTATTTATCTCAATCAATCTATCTATCTATCTATCTCAATCAATCAATCAATCTATCTATCTATCTCAATCAATCAATCAATCTATCTATCTATCTCAATCAATCAATCTATCTATCTATCTCAATCAATCAATCAATCAATCTATCTATCTCAATCAATCAATCAATCTATCTATCTCAATCAATCAATCAATCTATCTCAATCAATCAATCAATCAATCAATCTATCTCAATCAATCAATCAATCTATCTATCTATCTCAATCTATCTATCTATCTCTCAATCAATCTATCTATCTATCTATCTATCTCTCAATCAATCTATCTATCTATCTATCTATCTATCAATCTATCTATCTATCTATCTATCTATCTATCTATCTATCTATCTATCTATCTATCTATCTATCTATCTATCTATCTATCTATCTATCTATCTATCTATCTATCTATCTATCTATCTATCTATCTATCTATCTATCTATCTATCTATCTATCTATCTATCTATCTATCTATCTATCTATCTATCTATCTATCTATCTATAATAATAATAATTAATTCAATTTATAACGCACTTTTCATTACTGAAAATCTCAAAGTGCTACACATATATTGAATGCTACACACATTCATAAACCGGTGGCGGCAGACTACCATGCAAGGTGCTTTCCAGTCCTACCGGGAGCAACTCAGGGTTAAGTGTCTTGCCCAAGGACACAACGACACATGGTGCAGGTCCTGGGAGTCGAACCGCCAACTTTCCGATCGGGAGACGACTGCCCTTACCACTACGCCACGGCCGCCCCATCTATCTATCTATCTATCTATCTATCTATCTATCTATCTATCTATCTATCTATCTATCTATCTATCTATCTATCTATCTATCTATCTATCTATCTATCTATCTATCTATCTATCTATCTATCTATCTATCTATCTATCTATCTATCTATCTATCTATCTATCTATCTATCTATCTATCTATCTATCTATCTATCTATCTATCTATCTATCTATCTATCTATCTATCTATCTATCTATCTATCTATCAATCTATCTATCAATCTATCTCAATCAATCTATCTATCAATCTATCTCATTCAATCTATCTCAATCAATCTATCTATCAATCTATCTATCTATCTATCTATCTATCTATCTATCTATCTATCTCAATCTATCTATCTATCTCAATCAATCTATCTATCTCAATCAATCTATCTATCTCAATCAATCTATCTATCTCAGTCAATCTATCTCAGTCAATCTATCTCAATCTATCTATCTCAATCTATCTATCTCAATCTATCTATCTCAATCTATCTATCTATCTATCTATCTATCTATCTATCTATCTATCTATCTATCTATCTATCTATCTATCTATCTATCTATCTATCTATCTATCTATCTATCTATCTATCTATCTATCTATCTATCTATCTATCTATCTATCTATCTATCTATCTATCTATCTATCTATCTATCTATCTATCTATCTATCTATCTATCTATCTATCTATCTATCTATCTATCTATCTATCTATCTATCTATCTATCTATCTATCTATCTATCTATCTCAATCAATCAATCAATCTATCTCAATCAATCAATCTCAATCAATCTATCTCAATCAATCAATCTATCTCAATCAATCAATCTATCTCAATCAATCTATCTCAATCAATCTATCTATCTCAATCAATCAATCTATCTCAATCAATCAATCTATCTCAATCAATCAATCAATCAATCAATCTCAATCAATCTATCTCAATCAATCTATCTCAATCAATCTATCTCAATCAATCTATCTCAATCT
>JBBPBX010004830.1:70750-74684 GCA_038048925.1 Garcialebias charrua
TAAATATGAAAAATAGAGGACAAAAGTCACCAGACTCGGAGAGAAACAACTCAGAAATGCAAGAATTTAAAGAATCACTCAACTTTATGAGTGGACAAATAGAAAGTTTAACAGCAAAGATGGTTTCCCAGGACAGTCTGGTTAAAGAAATAAGAGAACTGAAAGAACTGGTAACTAACAAAGACAAGATAATTGCTGATTTAGAACAAAAAATAGAGGATTTAGAACAATTTACAAAGCAAGACAACGTGGTCATCTCAGGACTTGATGTTCATTCACATGAATCTCAGGAAGAACAAGAGACTCTGGATGAACTTGTAGTTAATTTCTTACAGGAAAAGAACATTAACATAAGCCATGAGGACATTTCATTCTGTCACACCCTGCCCAGTAATTCATCAAGATTCAAACCGTCAGTGGTCGTTAAGTTCATTGGCAGGAATACTAAAAACTATGTTATGCAAAAGAGAACAAATCTGAAGGGATCAGACGTTTACATAAATGAACATCTTACCAAAAAAAATGGAAAAATTGCAAAAGAAGCAAGGTGGTTAAAAAACAAAGAAAAAAAATAGCATCAACATGGACTAGAAATGGATACGTCTTTATCAAAGCAAAGGAAGGGTCTCGGCCTAAAATGATAAAAGAGCTGACGGATCTGGATGAATTCAAGAGATGAAAAATTACAAATCAATGAAACAACTCACAATCAAAATGGATAAAATATACGGTGAAATGAACAAATACATTAGAACATGACAACATACGAAGACTCAGAACCTAAAATATATAATGTTGAAAATGTGATTGATGCAAATTTTTTTCCTGTAATAAATGATAGCGAATATTATAATGAAGAGCAGTTTAATGACATCAATATATCAAATGGAGTTCTCTCCATTATTCACTTTAATAGCAGAAGTATAAATGCAAACATATCCAAAATAACAGATTACTTAAAACAATTAAATAGAACTTTTACGATAATAGCGTTGTCAGAGACATGGCTTAATGATGATAACACTAGTAATATTCACATCGAGGGGTATGATTTATATCATATGAACAGAAATAATAAAAGAGGTGGTGGTGTCGCACTATTTGTCAATAATGAAATAAAATGTAAATTAAATAATGAAATGTCAATAATAGTTGATAATATTATGGAAATGATAACAATAGAAATTATAAACAAAAACGATAAAAACATAATAATAAGTTGTGTATATAGATCACCAGGAGCAAATATAGAAATATTCACGGATAAAATCTTGGAACTAATGGAGAAAAGTTTTAATAAAAATATTTTCTTGTGTGGAGACTTTAACATTGATATGGGAAATAAAACAGATTCAAATAACATAAGCACATTTATAAACTCAATGTACAGTTTAAATATGTATCCATTGATATCAAAGCCAACAAGAATTACAACTCATAGTGCCACAATAATTGATAATATTTTCACAAATATAACAAATAGGGATGTGATTGGTGGTATCTTAACGACCGACTTAAGTGATCATTTACCAGTTTTCACAATCTTTAAAAATGATCAAAAAATCACAAAAGCAGACACAACGAAGAAAAAAATCATAAACACATCAAAAAAAGTTTTGGAAAAATTGAAAGAGGATCTGGATAAACAAGACTGGAATGATGTGTATGTTGATGATGCGAACAGGGCATATGATGAGTTTATGAATATCTTGGAAACCCTGTATGAAAAGAATTGTGTGCAAACAAATTACACAAAGAGAAATACGAATGATCAACCATGGATGACAAAAGGGTTAAGAAATGCATGTAAAAAAAAGAATTATTTGTATTCATGTTTCTTGAAATTGCGAAGTCAGAGCGCAGAAGAAAAATATAAAAAGTATAAAAATAAATTAGTAGGGATTATAAGGAAACATAAGAAAGAATATTATAGTAAATTATTAGATAAAACTAATGGTGATATGAAAGCAACATGGCGAGTAATGAATGGTGTACTGAAGAATCATAAAGCAAAAACTGGTATTTCAAAATATTTTGTAAAAGACAACGATGAAGTTCATGATGAAAATGAAATTGTAAATGGATTTAATCAATATTTCGTGAATGTTGGATCAAGCCTTGCAGCTAAGATACCAAAAGTAGATAAAAATATGATCCACTCAATTACAGGTTGTGCAAATAGTATTTTCCTAAATGGAACTAACAAAGAGGAAATAATGAATGTAGTAAAACATCTTACAGACAAGAGATCGAAAGACTGGGTGGACATGGATATGATGTTTGTAAAGGACATAATGAGCCATGTTATTGAGCCGTTCACATACATATGTAACTTATCATTTTCAACAGGAATTTTTCCAGATAATATGAAAGTAGCTAAGGTCGTTCCTCTTTTTAAAAATGGTGATAAATGTGTATTCAACAATTATAGACCTATATCCTTGTTACCACAGTTTTCAAAAATTCTTGAAAAACTATTTGTAAACAGACTAGACCAATTTATAGATAAACAAAATATTCTAAGCAGCAGTCAGTATGGGTTTAGATCAAAAAACTCTACATCAATGGCTCTCATGGAATTAATGGAACAAATAACTACTGCTGTCGATCAAAAACAACACTGTATCAGTATCTTTGTTGATTTAAAAAAAGCATTCGATACTATTGATCACACAATACTCCTTGAAAAACTGAACAAATATGGTATTAGAGGACCAGCATTACAGTGGGTATCTAGCTACTTAAAAAATAGGAAACAATTTGTACAAATAAATGATGTAAGATCTGACCTCTGTAATATCACATGTGGAGTTCCCCAAGGTTCTGTACTTGGACCAAAGCTTTTTATTTTATATGTGAATGACTTGGTAAATGTGTCAGGACTCCTTAAATGTGTACTTTTCGCAGATGATACCACTTTTTTCTGTTCAGGTGAAGATATAGAACAAATGTTAGAATTGATAAAGACAGAATTTGTAAAGATACAAACTTGGTTTAAAATAAATAAATTATCATTAAATCTAGAGAAAACTAATTACATGATATTCGGTAATAGAAAGAAAACTGTTGATGTTCCACTCAAAATTGAGGATGTTGAGATTTGTAGAGTGAGTGAGGTGAAGTTTTTGGGTGTTATCATTGATGACAAACTGACATGGAAACAACACATAAATTCTGTAAGAATAAAAATAGCTAAATCGATAGCAGTACTGTACAAAGTCAGAGACCTATTGAATGATAAGGCTCTGTATTTGTTGTATAACACAATCATTGTTCCACACTTAATCTATTGTATTGATGTTTGGGGGAATGCGTGTAAAACAATCACAAAGCCTATTTTTGTATTACAGAAAAGAGCTGTAAGAATTATCACTAGAAAGCATTACCGTCATCCATCAAGTACATTATTTTATCAACTAAAATTACTGAAGTTCCATGATTTGGTAGACTATAATATTTTATCAGTTATGTATAGAGCTCAAAATAATGCATTACCTTTAAATATCCAAATGCACTTTGTTAAAAGACAAAGTTGTTATAATCTTAAGGGAACAGAGTTGTTTGTAAAACCACAATTCAGAACCAGTTTGAAGGGACGTTCTACCTCAATCCAGGGAATTAGATTATGGAATGGCTTGGAGAATGTAGTTAAAAATGCCAAGTCAATGTTTACATTTAAAAAAATGATCAAAACAAATATGTTAAAAAAATATATGTGAAATAACGTAATGTGTATTGCATTAGTTAGAAAATTAGAAAGTGTTAGTCATTTTGTACTGTATTAGTATTAGTTAGAAAACTAGAAAGAGTTAGTCATTTTGTACTGTATTAGTATTAGTTAGAAAATTAGAAAGAGTTAGTCATTTTGTACTGTTGGTTGAAGAATATTATTGTTTAACCTGATTGTTGGAAAAAGTTGGTTGAAGATTATTAT
>JBBPBX010004831.1:0-12008 GCA_038048925.1 Garcialebias charrua
AAGTGTGTCTTTACATCCGGGGCAGCGTCGGCAGCGCCGGGACCCTCCATCAATGTAGAGGCGTCTGCGGCACCGGGACCCTCCATCAGTAGTTGGGGCGTCTTCTATAGCAACTTCATCCGGCGAAGCCATGCTGTCCGTGACGCTGACTTGCTAGGGGCTGCTAGCATTAGCGACTCGCGAGACAACGTTACCTCTCAACGAGAGATATCGCGGGAGTTTAATATCGCGAGATCTCGTACAACGAGATCTCGTTACACCCCTAATATATATATATCATATATATATATATATATATATATATATACATATATATACATATACATATATATATATATATATATATATATATATATATACATACACACACAAGCGGGGTGCCCCACCCCGCCAACTGACACAGCACTAAGCTAGCAGCGTGAAATACAGGCTCTCTAGCTAAAAAGCTTAAGGCAGTGCTCACATTACCTCTTCTATCAAGCTGAACCCCCCCCCCGGCACACACACACTCAAAAACTGTCTGTATGAACAGCACACAACTCAAACATGTAACGCTAAGCTAGCAGCGCACAATACAGGTGCGCTAGCTAAAAGCTAAAGTTGCCTCTTCCCTCATGATGAATGCACCCCCGACCGTTGGTACAAGCTACGCTCAGACATGTCCCCGTCAACAAAAATCATGGATGAGATTAGCACCCCGCCATGCAAGTTAACTAGGGGAAACACTGTTTAGCTCTGTGTTATTAGAATAAAAATCTTTCCAACATCAAAATTTCAGTAGACGCATGTAAAAAGTTTGTTGACTAATGCAACTTTGTCAAATGTTTCTCATTTTTCAGCCAAAAAAAAAAAACACCCAAAAAACTTGCCAATTCAAATAAAAGTGGTTTTTAACTGTATGTATGTGTACACTTGTAATTTGTTGAGTAAATCTTTTTTCCCACCTGCTGAAGGACTGACACCGTTGACGGTACCCTGGACATCCGTTTCCTCTTCTGCATAACTCAGCAACAAAGAGCGCTGCCTTCGAGTCAACTTCCTGCAGGAAGAAGAGACCACTAATAACAAAACTAACCATTACAAATGTAAAGCATGAGGTCCTTAAATGTAAATCACAACCCATTTGTGACATTTGGCAACGGAGCCAAGACGAGTTCATGGTTTATCGTTTAAACAATTCCAAATCTAGCTTATAATAAATATTTTATTCTGGAATTGTCTTGATTAAGTCTGGGTGTGGCCTATACTGTACATAAAAACGGTGAAAATGTGAAAAGTGCAGAAGTTGTGTTAAAGCAATTACAAACGATGGGAGTAGAATAAAAGGAGTACAACATGTGGGTCTTACTTTGGCACTTTAATCTTGATGTGAACGTAATGATCCCCATAACTGTTGCTGTTCATCCTCCGAATACCTTTCCCCTGTAACCGGATCACCTCGTCAGCTTGACAGCCGGCAGGGATCTGAAAACACAGCAGAGGTGTCTTATCCTAAACTTTGTGGCGGAAAATCCAAGAGATTTTAAAAAGTCCAACGTAAAATCAAAAAAGGCGTTCAATACAGGATCAACTGGACTTTATTTGTTGCAGAAAACGTTTCGACTTCTGTCCAGAAGTCTTTTTCAATTCTGAATGAATGGAAGCTGTGAGAACGAGAAGTTTTATACAAGCCACGCACCAACATATGAAATTGGAAACTGAAATAACACCACAAAATACCTAACATGCCCATTCTATTTAAATTGACAAAACAACACATCACACCTGGGGGTTTGTAACACATACATGTAAATTGAAAGATCACACCTTAACAGTAGGAGGTTCCCTTGAGGTCTCTGGTAGAAGACACAAAACTGTATGTAAATTAACAAAAAACACCTCCCAAACAACAACAGAGGCTACTCAGAGAAACTTTGTTACGCCAAAAATACACTACACGCGGCTCCGCTCCGCCCCGCTCCGCAGGTCGCAGCTGAGCGAGTCCAATTTCCATTACCTGCGCTCAGCTCAGGTCCGAATAGATGCGCTGCTCCGAGACACGTGCGAGATCGCGCGATAAATCAAGTGAAGTCAGAACAAAACAATTCATTCGGTGGAAGAAGGAGAACAACTGTAGAGAGACTGCTGCCTTGATCTTCTCTCGTAAATAAGCTACATGGTTTGAGCAACAGGAAGTGATGTTTACATTTCAGAATAAAATACGTTTTTATTTATTTATTTCTTGTATTGCGTTTGTAGGCGTAGTCATAGTCATAAATATAATAGTTTAGTCATAGAATAGTCATAAATGATAGTTTGACAGCATTTTTGTACAAATAAATCCGTATAGAGCTAGGATTAGTCCGCCCGTGGTGATTTTATTTTGTAAATACGGAAGTTGTGCTCGTTCCTTTTCCTGTTGGTGCGACGTAATCTTCAAAAGTTGACTCCGGCACAGCTCCGTCATCCGGCAGAAATAGAAAAATTTCTAATTTTGACGGACTGCCGTCCGCTCTCCGCAGCTCACCGCCGCCGTGCGGAGCCAGTGTACTTTATCTCATTGATTATAATGGGTGCGTATTTGCTGCGGAGGTCGGACCGGAGCGGGGCGGAGCTGCAACGCGTGTGGTGTATTTTTGGCGTTAGTCTAATTTACAGACAAGACATCCCTGCTCCCATCCAGTGTAAAACGTTTCGGAATCGGAATCAAATCCAAAACTGAGTTATAAGTCTTAGAAAGTTGAAATCTCAGACCTCCTCCTCTGTTAAGAGAAGGTTTTTCTCTCTTAACATACAAAGCTTCCTTCACCCCCCTCTCAAACCATCTGTGCTCTCGGTCCAAAATTTGAACATTCTGGTCCTCAAATGAGTGACCCTTGTCCGTGAGGTGGAGGTGAACAGCTGAGTTTTGTCCAGAGGAGGTAGCTCTCCTATGTTGAGACATTCTTTTGTGGATAGGTTGCTTCGTTTCTCCGATGTAACGGTCTGAGCAGACTTCGCTGCACTGGACTGCATAAACCACACCACTCTGTTTGTGTGTGGGGGTTTGGTCTTTAGGGTGGACCAACCTCTGTCTGAGAGTCCTGCTAGGTTTGAAATGTACTGGGATGTTGTGTTTGTTGAAAATCCTTCTGAAATTCTCTGAGACTCCAGCAACATAAGGAATGACAATGTTTTTCCGTCTGTTAGACTTTTTCTGTTCATTATTGTGTTTAACAGATTTCCTTGCTGACTTGACAAAAGCCCAGTTGGGATATCCACATGTTTGCAGAGATTTTTTGATGTGTTTCTGTTCCTTTTCCTTCCCTTCTGTCTTCGTGGGGATGTGTTCTGCCCGATGCTGTAAAGTTCTGATGACAGAAAGTTTGTGCTCCAGTGGATGGTGAGAGTCGAACAGGAGATATTGGTCTGTGTGGGTTGGTTTTCTGTAAACTTCAATGTTGAGACTGTCATCTCCCTCCATATGCACCAAACAGTCCAAAAAAGGCAGCTTATTGTCGTTAGCATCCTCTCTGGTGAACTTGATGTTGTTATCAACAGAGTTAATGTGTCTGGTGAACGCTTCCACCTCCCTGGCTTGGATTTTGACACAGGTATCATCCACGTATCTGAACCAATGGCTTGGAGTTGTCCCCTCATAGGAGTTTAGGGCTCTCTGTTCCACTTCCTCCATGTAAAGATTAGCAACAATGGGTGACACTGGAGATCCCATGGCACAGCCGTGCTTCTGTCTGTAAAAACTGTCATTGAACTTGAAATAAGTGGTGGAGAGGCAGAGATCCAGCAGGGTGCAGATGTGGTCTGGGGTTAAGTTGGTCCTTTTGTCCAAATCCTTGTCCTGTAGAAGTCTTTTTTTGACAGTTTCTATTGCTTCAGAAATGGGTATGCATGTGAACAGAGAAGTCACATCATATGATACAAGAGTTTCTCCCGGGGTCAGCTTCAAATGTTGAACTTTGTTGGTGAAATCAATGGAGTTTTTAATATGATGAGGTGTGTTACCAACCAGAGGAGCTAAAATACCAGCCAGATGTTTAGCAACATTGTATGTCACTGAGTTCATGCTGCTCACGATGGGTCTGAGAGGTGTACCTTCTTTGTGTATTTTTGGAAGTCCATACAGACAGGGAGTGGCCTCACCCGGGTACAGTCTATAATACAATGATCGATTGATTGTTTTCTCCTTTTCGAGTTTTTGTAGATAATCAATGACTTTCTTTTTAAAGGTGTTAGTCGGGTCCCTCTTCAGGTGCTCATAGGTGTTACTGTCATTCAGTAGAGCGGTTATTTTCTCCTGGTAGTCAGATGTGTTGAGTATTACTGTGCATCTTCCTTTGTCCGCTGGTAAAATGGTGATGTTTCGGTCCTGGCTGAGTGATGTTATGGCTCTCCTTTCCTGTGGTGTGAGATTTGAGGGAGGCAGTTTGGCACTGGAGAGGGTAGCTGATATTTTCATCCGAAGTTGTTCAGCCTCTGTACCTGTCAAGTTGTTGTTCCTAATCGCAGATTCTGTGGCTGTGATTAGTTCCACAACAGGTATTTCTTGTGGGGAGATGGCAAAATTTAGTCCTTTTGCCAACACATTTTTCTCAGGTTGTGTCAAGGTCCTGTTAGACAAATTTCTAACCCACTGTTCCTGAGTAATTGTGTTGGAGCCAAACTCCTTATCTTGACTGATGATTTGTGATGAGAAAAACGCTCTCTGTTGTAATTTTAGGAACTTACTTTTTTGACGTTCCTTACTTTTGTGGTGCTGTGATAGTTGAGCCTTTTCAACAAAACAGGACACTTCTTCCAACAGAGGTGGTGGTAGAAGAGTGGAGAGCTTTAGGAGGCTCTGATCCATTTCAAATGAGAGAGCTTCAATAGTGAAATTGATCTGTCTTATTCTCTCATTGAGAAGCTTGTGTTGAGCTTTAAGGAGGATTCCTTTGGCTCTTTGTCCTTTAATTGTCGAGTTGAGTTTTAAACTGCTGGGGATGAGTTTTTCTTGTCTGCATCTCAGACTGAAACGGAGATGGTTCCTGTAGTCTGCCAACTTCCTTGACATCTTCTCAAATTCTCGCACAGCTTTTAGGGTATCCTTCCCAAAATGAAAAGCAATATGCTGGTGAAGATTCTCAGTCGTCCAGGACATGATAAAATCAAAAAAGGCGTTCAATACAGGATCAACTGGACTTTATTTGTTGCAGAAAACGTTTCGACTTCTGTCCAGAAGTCTTTTTCAATTCTGAATGAATGGAAGCTGTGAGAACGAGAAGTTTTATACAAGCCACGCACCAACATATGAAATTGGAAACTGAAATAACACCACAAAATACCTAACATGCCCATTCTATTTAAATTGACAAAACAACACATCACACCTGGGGGTTTGTAACACATACATGTAAATTGAAAGATCACACCTTAACAGTAGGAGGTTCCCTTGAGGTCTCTGGTAGAAGACACAAAACTGTATGTAAATTGACAAAAAACACCTCCCAAACAACAACAGAGGCTACTCAGAGAAACTTTGTTAGTCTAATTTACAGACAAGACATCCCTGCTCCCATCCAGTGTAAAACGTTTCGGAATCAAATCCAAAACTGAGTTATAAGTCTTAGAAAGTTGAAATCTCAGACCTCCTCCTCTGTTAAGAGAAGGTTTTTCTCTCTTAACATACAAAGCTTCCTTCACCCCCCTCTCAAACCATCTGTGCTCTCGGTCCAAAATTTGAACATTCTGGTCCTCAAATGAGTGACCCTTGTCCGTGAGGTGGAGGTGAACAGCTGAGTTTTGTCCAGAGGAGGTAGCTCTCCTATGTTGAGACATTCTTTTGTGGATAGGTTGCTTCGTTTCTCCGATGTAACGGTCTGAGCAGACTTCGCTGCACTGGACTGCATAAACCACACCACTCTGTTTGTGTGTGGGGGTTTGGTCTTTAGGGTGGACCAACCTCTGTCTGAGAGTCCTGCTAGGTTTGAAATGTACTGGGATGTTGTGTTTGTTGAAAATCCTTCTGAAATTCTCTGAGACTCCAGCAACATAAGGAATGACAATGTTTTTCCGTCTGTTAGACTTTTTCTGTTCATTATTGTGTTTAACAGATTTCCTTGCTGACTTGACAAAAGCCCAGTTGGGATATCCACATGTTTGCAGAGATTTTTTGATGTGTTTCTGTTCCTTTTCCTTCCCTTCTGTCTTCGTGGGGATGTGTTCTGCCCGATGCTGTAAAGTTCTGATGACAGAAAGTTTGTGCTCCAGTGGATGGTGAGAGTCGAACAGGAGATATTGGTCTGTGTGGGTTGGTTTTCTGTAAACTTCAATGTTGAGACTGTCATCTCCCTCCATATGCACCAAACAGTCCAAAAAAGGCAGCTTATTGTCGTTAGCATCCTCTCTGGTGAACTTGATGTTGTTATCAACAGAGTTAATGTGTCTGGTGAACGCTTCCACCTCCCTGGCTTGGATTTTGACACAGGTATCATCCACGTATCTGAACCAATGGCTTGGAGTTGTCCCCTCATAGGAGTTTAGGGCTCTCTGTTCCACTTCCTCCATGTAAAGATTAGCAACAATGGGTGACACTGGAGATCCCATGGCACAGCCGTGCTTCTGTCTGTAAAAACTGTCATTGAACTTGAAATAAGTGGTGGAGAGGCAGAGATCCAGCAGGGTGCAGATGTGGTCTGGGGTTAAGTTGGTCCTTTTGTCCAAATCCTTGTCCTGTAGAAGTCTTTTTTTGACAGTTTCTATTGCTTCAGAAATGGGTATGCATGTGAACAGAGAAGTCACATCATATGATACAAGAGTTTCTCCCGGGGTCAGCTTCAAATGTTGAACTTTGTTGGTGAAATCAATGGAGTTTTTTAGTCCAACGTAAACATGTAAGAATCAGATCCTGTAACATGAGAAATGTATTTTATCCAAAAGCAAAAATAACAATTTACTGTAAAAAAAAAAAAAAAAAAGAAGCAAACAAACAAAAGAAAACACTGGACTAGGATGTTAGCTATTTAAATTTTTAAGGAAAATATTTCACATTGAATACCTTAAAGGACATGCATGACTCACCATGTTTTCAAATTGCATCACCATTAATATTTAGTAGTTAATTAAATAATGAAACAGGAGCGTTTATTTATATTGTAGAGAAATAACGCTAAATGTGTTATTTCATGATTTATAGCAGATTTTAGCCGCAGCTCCGGGAAAATCTGTCCCTCTCCATATATGGGCATTGACGTCACTGAAGTATCCGCCTTGAATGCATGCGGAGTTATAACAAGCATGCATCAACGTAGCTTCATTATTGCAGCGGTGTTATATCTTATTAAAAAGTTCTAAAAAATAAATAAAAACAGAGCGCTGGTCCAGCTGTACCCACAACTGCACCAGGAAATATTTAGAGATTGCGCATCCACGTAGGACACTAGTTTAACTGCAGTTTTAACTCTCACTCTCATAAGCCTCCATCGCGAACTCACTCCTGCCTTCTGAGTGGAGCCTGTATTTACGTCACTCCGGCAATCTTCGGCCAGGTTTCCGGATATTTCCGGGACTCCGTTTTTTTGTGTGTTTTTTTTACACTCGCCAGGCCCAAATGCAAAAATGAAAATAGACATCATATTCTACTACAGTAATTGTCCAATATGGTGAATTGTTACTGTCACGGTGGGTGTTGTCCTTTAACTTGAACCAAAACCATGCAAAAAATATTAACATTTCATAACTGAATAACAAACTCCACGGTGAATTCAACTAAAACCAAAAAGGTTTCACTTGAAAACACTCAAAGACTTTTGGGAATACTACGTTAGAGCCGTCCTTGATGTACTCACCACCATGCTGATGGTTCCATAGAGGCCCTGCGATGTGGCTGTGCCTCCGAGGATGGCCTGAGCTACAGAGATGAAAGCATCAGAGTGGATGTTTGCTCCATTACGTCTAAACACCGGGCTTGACTGGACCTGGAGGGTTTTAAAAAGCACACCAAACTCATAAAAATATAAACTGGAATAAGGCCTACAAATGAGCTCAAAGTCTTTTAGTTTTTACCTGTAACATTGTTTTAGGTTATCACTTTTTAATAAACTCTAAATAAATGAATGAGTATTGTTAAAAAGTTTACTGCTTGAGAACAAAAATTGTTTTTAAATACCTGAGATTTCTGTGAACTTTTATGCTTTGCTTTTTCTTTACACAAAATAATTATTTGCACAATTTCGTTCCACCACATGCACCACATGTGGTCGGAATGACAATAAAGAATCTCTGACTCTGACTTTTATCCCCCACATTAAAAACGTTACTAGAAGTGCCTTCTTCCACCTGCATAATATAAGTAAAATTAGAAACGTCTAAAAATGATGCAGAAAAAAATTGGTTCGTGCATTTGTCACATCTAGACTGGACTATTGTAATGGTTTATTATCTGGATGTCCAAATAATTATTTTAAAAGTATTTGGTTGATCCATAAGGCTGCTGCCAGAGTCTTAACTGGAGTTAGTGGGAGAGATCATCTCTCTCCAGTTTTAGTTTCTCTCCAATGGCTCATTGTCAAGTCCAGAATTTAATTCAGAATCTTACTTCTAACCTACAAAGCCCTCAACAACCTAGCTCCATCTTATATTACAGATTTTATTGTCACATATTTTCCTAACGGAGCACTTCACTCTCAGACTGCAGCTTACTTGTGGTTCCTAGAGTTTCCAAAAGCAGAATGGGAGGAAGATCTTTCAGTTATCAGGCTCCTCTCTTGTGGAACAAACTTCCAGTTTCTGTCTGTGAGGCTGACACATTGTCCAGTTTGAAGACTGGGATTAAGACTTTACTTCTTGATGAATTCTATAGCTAGAGTTGGCTTGTTATGCTGCCATTGGCTTAGACTACTGGAGGACAAATTGACCTCATTTCCTTAAATGAATTGCTAAAATTGAATATTTTTCATTTGATATTACAGGTAGTCCTCAACTTATGGCAATTCGGATTTACCAACGCATCATATTAATAAAAATATGGAAAAAAATGAAAAAAATTATGTGTTTAAATGTTCTTGATTTCATGTGTACAGCACTTTGTTGCAGCTGTGGTTGTTTTGAATGGCTTTTTAAATAAAGTATTATTATTGTAAAAATTATAATTTTTAAGCCTATTTGCGCAGTTTCCGGTAGTTTGACAGTTTTCGCCAGTTCTCGGCACTGCCGCCGTGTTCGCCATTTTGAGGTTGGCTTCGGTTAGCTCCAGCCTCGACAGCTGGCTTTGGAGGACTGTGGGTCCGATCAGAGGTTGCCTCATACGGATACATGAGCTGGAAATGCTCTGTGAAATCTGTGGACGTCTCAGGCCCGGAGCAGCAGCCGCCGATCGCTCCGCTGCATCCCACCACGCCGGCCGACACCACCAGCTCACCGCGGGATCCGGTGACAATCCCGCCGCTACTGTCCCTGCCATCAGCCAGTGTTCTGTGCGAGCGGCGGAGAGGCCATCTGCGGCCAGGAGCTCGCCTAAGATGTCTGATGGACACCGAAGTAACATGCTAAAACGCGGAGAAACAGCGCCGACAGCCTTTTGGATGGGCTAACGCTAATGGGCACAGCTTGTTTTGGATGGACACTGCGGAGAAATGGCTTCCAGTAAGTTATTAACTCTTTTTCTGGCTCCAAATGTATGAAGTTAACATGCTAACAGTCCTTCCTGTAAACAGTTTGGACCGCGTGGAGCAGCACGAAGCTGCGGAGCTCGGACGTGCAAGAGCTAACATGCTAAAGACGAAGACATGCTTGACTAGCTCAAAGTAAGAAATTATAATTTTCTTAAGGTTAAAAATGTAATATACCATAAAAACCGGCTTATAACACGCTCCTGTGTATAACCTGCTTTGTCCAATTATTGTAAATAAATTGGAAAAATCCATAAATAACACGCTTCGACCTATAAAACGCATCTATTATGCGTCACTGCTACATGACGCGTCAGCGCCTCATTTGCCCTGCTGAAAATGGCGGCCACAGAAGCGAGCAAGCAACGAAGGACTTCACAAGATTAAAACGGTAAAAACAATTATTTCTTTGCGAGAAAAAATATATTTCTTAGCTGACATTATAGCACAAGGGTTCCTGAGCTTAACCGTTCCTTAATCAATTCACGAAATGGTCAAATCTGCTGGATTTAAATTGTTTCGGTTAGACTTCTTCCAAAACAGTCTGGTGCGCTACGGAAATAAATGATAAAAATTTGAATTTTATCTCAAATGTCTTATACAGCTAAAAGTTTATAAATGACCACCAAATAATTACGCTATGTACGTTTCAAGAAAATCCGCGGTGTGGTTTATGTGTTATCTTGCTAAAAAAAACAGCTAACCTCACAGCTAATAGCAGTTACATCCAGAGCAGGAGGCGGGCAGTGACACAGTCAGTCCGACCAGAGGAGGCTTTTTTCAGACACATGAGCTAGAAACGGTCTGGAAGTGGCCCCCTAGCGGACAAAAGTGGTACTGCACCATTTTTTTGCCCAAAATGAAAAATGGCGATATCAGAGCCAAAAATGGGTCTAAAAATATGCATACTAGGCATGTAACGGTTGTAATGGGTATACCGAACCGTTTCGGTACACCACGTTCGGTTCGGTCCAACTACGTACCGTTTCGGTTATTTTTTCACTCATTAAACATTCTTAACAGGGGAATATATGCTTAGCGGAACAAAATTTCCTGGGCGCGTTTCAGCACGGAGGTATTTTCGCGTGGCACGCGCAGCATTTAGCCGTTAGCATCTCGTGCGGTCTCCTGTTTTTGAACATTATAACTTTCTTGTTAAAAGACGAGCGTACGCGCAACTTGAGTGGACTTTGTTTCATGAAGACTCTGCAGCAGCAACACGTCACGTGAACGCGCTGGAAACTGTCATCCGAACGTGAACGAAGAGCTGTATTAAAACTACTTCATCTGAACGTGAACAGCAGCTGTATTAAAACTACTACTTCATCAGGTAATCAGAGCGGTCCAGAGCAATAACACAAGCTGTATGAGTTTTTAAATCTCGAATCTAAGTCTGAACGTTGTTATATGCGCAGGCTTTAAAGTTGCTGAGCGTCGCTATGAGACATTCATCACGTCAACACTTCAAAAAGTTCAGCTCTTTATGAAAAAACTAACTGATGTTGTCAACAACAAGCCCTGGACCAGATTAAAGCCCTGCCATGATGATGAAGAGTGAGAGATTCAATTGTTCAAGAGGTATTGTTTTATTATTATCTAAATAATCTTTTTTTTAATCATAATCTTATTAACTTGTTTTTTTTTTTAAATCTCTTTTGTTTTTTATTTCCAGTCTGTGACAGAGGTAAATCCACCTGCAGCTAAGTGATGACTGAACTGAACTCTGAACTGTTCCCACAGTCCCACCTGTCCCACCAAGAAGAAGTTGTGAGTACAGTAATGAGGACAAATACAGCCACACTGCTGCTACTGAACAAAAACTTGATTAGTTAGATTGTAAACAGTCTGTTGCTGCTTATTGTTCTGGTTCTGACTGTTATTGCATTTATTAAGATTTTTATTATTGTTCATATAGTTTATTTATTGTAGAGTGCTGTTTATTTAAAATATCATCCAAATGGGTCACTTTTATTTATTACTACAATACAATACAAACATATTTTTGGCATATTTTCAAAATACAGTAAACATTTTGTATTGAAACATTTTGAATGTCCAGAGGACCAGACTTAGCTTTTTTGGATTTTTCTACCTGGATTATTGAGCATGCATCAGGGGAAACATTTTGTAAGTCTTTATTTTGTAAAAATAATAATAATAATTTACCATACCATACTAGCCTGGCCCTCGCCATTCCTACGCAGCTCCGCTCAATTCTCATTTCCCTTCACTGCTGGGTCTGGCATTTCTCCCATCCACAAGGATGTCTCCGGTAGGTTTTGACCGGACCAATCAGAGAACAGAAGGCGGAGTTTTGAACGACGTCGACTGACGTCGTCATTCAAAATGGCTGCCGCCACGAAGGAATTTTCAATAAAACAAGGT
>JBBPBX010004831.1:15141-50352 GCA_038048925.1 Garcialebias charrua
AAATGAGGCACTGACACGTCGCGTAGCGGTGACGCATAATAGATGCGTGGTAAACACCGAAGCGTGTTATTTACGGATTTTTCCAATATACCAGTATTGACAATAATTGGACAAAGCGTGTTATACACAGGAGCGTGTTAAAGTCTGACGAATACGGTATATACATTCAAATGAGTAAAAAAACTGCGTGTTATACGCTGATTTTTACGGCATGTGTTTTTTGATAATTATGTAGGGTACTGAGTTAGGATAGGTGAAATGCTTGGTAAGTACATTACCGTACATGTACGTGTGTAAGTGGCGGCTAGTGTGTGTGTTCAGACTTACGGCAATTTCGTGTTACGAACAGTGCGTAGGAACGGAACTCATTCGTAACCCGGGGACCACCTGTATTTCTATCTTAACATGTGATTCTCCACCTGCCATTGTGTATCTGTTCCTCTCAAACCCAGCCGGTCGAAGCAGATGACCATTTGTCCTGAGCCTGGTTCTGCTAAAGGTTTCTTCCTCACGAGGGAGTTTTTCCTTTCCACTGTCGCCTTCATGCTTGCTCAAGATGAGAGCTCTGCGATGGAGTTAAATTTAAAGCAGTCTGCTCCTCAGATAAATAGCGTTAACTTACCAGTATTATTTTTATATATGAATATTAATTACTCCTGTTGTGACTTGGCGGCAGCGCTATATAAATAAAATGAATTGAATTAATTTAATATGACGTGAATGATTTCACTCTTGTATTTAATGCATCCTGATGAGATCAGATCGCCCAGGATGAGCATCACCACCAGGCATGACCAAGGTGTTAAGATACGTCTTGATTTCACCTTTTCCTGCTCTGGTCACACATTATTTGACAATTCAATACGAATCTACTCAATTTAAAGCTGGTGGTCTTAATGATTTGGTGAATTGGTGTTTAGGCTCAATTCCTCCACTCTTTAGGTCCACCAGGATGAATCTAAATGATCAAAAACCTCAAAATACAAAAGGACGCAAAAGTGCACTTTAATAACTTCAAAACATAAAGTGATTGCAAACATGGAAAGAATAATATTTTGTAATACTAGAAAAGTATTACATATTATCAGAACATGAATAAAACCTTGAATAAAGTCCAACTGCTTGGAAAAACAAAACTCACCCTAAAAGTGATCAGGATTTCTTTACTTCCTACTGACATCCGTACCGTCTGACCATTGTCTACACCTGGAAGAAAACAAAAGCATTTAGAATAAAAATGAATTACAGCGAGTTCACATCCATTTATGATTTAGCACAATGGAATATACAAAGAATCTCTGGATGTTGAGTTTCTTGCACTAAAGCAGATTTGTGAATGAGTTTGTGCAAATGTTGCACCCACCAGGAGGCACAGGCACAGTGACAGTCTTTTCATTCTTGGTCATGCCCGATCCTCGACACAAAATGCAGTGAGTGTTTATGATGGACCCTTTCCCGCCACATCGCCGACACGTGGAGCGCATCATGAAAGGGCCCGTGCTGATGGACTCCTGCAGGAGACGACAAGATGGATGAGTACTGCGTCGAGACAGACTTTACAGCACGATCCCGATGGAACAAAAACGACAACGGACCAGGAAAATGGAACTGACTGTGACGCACCGGGTTCTGTTCTGAATGAGCAACCAAGATGGTTAGAGGGAAAAAGAATGAGTGGATCTCTTTCAGCGTGCAGGAAAAGGATAATCTAAAACACGGGTTTCAATTATTTGGGTTTCAACTAGGGATACACAGTATTATCGGCATGGTATCGGGCGATATTAGCGATAAAGTTAAATATCGGACATTCCATCAAAATAACTCACAGAAATAAAAGGCTTCTGCTTTAAGTTAATTTTTAATTTAATAAACTGTCAAGTATATCTATTAAAGCACTACTACTTATGTGCTTTTCAGTCGTGAACAGGTTGAGTTTAGATTTGTGCAAATGTCCACTGTTCAAGTGTTGTCACTGTGTTAGAGAGTAAATGTCATGAATAAATTTGACATTAAAGGTTCAGTATGTAACTTTTCTAACAACATATTTTTAACATATTTCTTCACTCTGTCACTACCTCCTGACATACTGATTTTAGACAAGTACCGTATTCGCCGGTGTATTATACGCAGTATTTTTGCTCATTTGAATGTCCAGCGTATTAAACACCGAAGAGTATTATTTATGGATTTTTTCCCATATTTTTAGACTCATTTTTCGCTCTGATTCTTCGTTTTTCATTTTTGGCAAAAATGGTGCAGTACCAGTTTCGGCCGCTATACGGGCGCTGTAGGCAGCAGCCAGCAGAGGACTCAGAGAGCGAAGAGGAAGAGGGGCCACTTCCAGAAGTTTCCAGCTCATGTGTCCGAAAAAAGCCTCCTTTGGTCGGACTGACTCTGTCGCTGCCCGCTCCCTGCTGTGGATGTACCGGTAGCTGTTTTTGTTTGCAAGATACCACTCATAAACCACACCGCGGATTTTTAAATCCAGCTGATTTCACATTTGGTTCAGCTCAGGAGCCCGTCTGCTATAGTGAGGTAAGAAATATATTTTTAAGCGTTTATTTAGCTAAATTTAAAGAAACAAAGCGTCCGGTTTGACCCGCCTGGCGCCTGCATAAAAATCAGGCAAACTTTTTTTTTTAATCCAGCTGATTTGAACATTTCGTTAAACTCAGGAGTACGTCTACCATTAAGTCAGCTAAGAAATATATTTTTAAGCGTTTATTTAGCTAAATTTAAAGAAAGAAAGCGTCCGGTTTGACCCGCCTGGCGCCTGCCTAAAATTCGGCGAACTTTTTAAAAAAATCCAGCTGATTTGAACATTTCGTTAAGCTCAGAAGCACGTCTGCTATGAAGTCAGCTAAGAAATATATTTTTTCTCGCAAAGAAATAATTGTTTTACCGTGTTTCCTTGTGAAGATCTTCGTACTCGCTTGCTTCTGTCGCCGCCATCTTGATTAGGGTAAATGAGGCGCTGACGCGTCGCGTGGTGATGACGAGTATTAAACACCGAGGCGTATTGTGTACGTTTTTTTCTTGTTTATTGTTAATGGACAAAGCGGATTAAACACCGGAGCGTATAATCCTCCGGCGAATACGGTAATCTCTGAAAAAAACTATTGTCCCCTTGCTTCGCTAAAAGCATTTCTAAAAAGCCACAGTAACCCACCGTTAACCAGCCAATAAAAACAGATTTTGTAACCAGCCAATAAAAACAGAGCTTGAATTTGAATCAGCCAATAAAAACAGAGCTTGAATTTGAATCAGCCAATAAAAAACGATGTGGAAGAGCCACGTGGTTCAGTAAACAAAGTTAAAAATGCCAAGTCACTGTTTACATTTAAAAAAATGATCAAAAGGAATTTGTTAAAAAAATATATATGAATTAGCATAATGTGTATTGTATTATTTATTAGTAATGTATTAGTATTAGAAAATTAGAAAGAGTTAGTCATTTTGTACTACTGGTGGAAGATTATTAATGTGCTTTGTATCAATTTTTAATTATGTATTAGTATTAGAAAATTAGAAAGAATTAGTCATTTTGTACTACTGGTGAAATATTATTAATGTGTTTTGTATCGATTATTAGTTACGTATTAGTATTAGAAAATTAGAAAGAGTTAGTCATTTTGTACTACTGGTGAAATATTATTATTGTTTAAAGGCACGGTCTGCAGTTTCTGTAAAGCCCTGAAACTTAGGAAATTTTCGAGCAGAAACCCTTCTCCCTCCTCCCCCTTGCACTCTGGGTGACCTGAAACTCCGCCTCCTTAGCTCCTCCTCCACAGCTTGGCCTGTCTCGTGAACGCGCATGCATTGTAAACACAGTTCTAAGATGGCGTCGGCGCAGTCAGCCGATCGACTATTTCCTTCTCAAATCTTTGCGTATTTGTAATAAAGTATCGTAAATAAGTTATGTTATAATACTTTGCTGCAGTGTGTGACATTTTATCTGTGTTACGCATCTACTTTTGAAACATTCTCGATGGTCTTCAGACGAGGAATTTACACCCAGAGACCTACGGTCCGAAGAAGAGGAAACAGCTGCGTGCTGTTGACACTCAGCTCTTGAGAAGAGTCAAACCTGGGTTGATGCACTACAGCTGGACTTGTTCATATTCTGGTTTTGTTACATAATGAGATTCGATGCTCACAGGGGGAGTTGATGAAAACAAACAGTTCTAGTCACCCTGTTTTCATGCAAACATTTAAATTGATGATTCTTCATGAACATGCAGTGAAATAATTTTCTATTTGAAAGAACACAGCGACAAAATCTTTTTTTATTTATTTATTTAGACAATAAATACACAAAAAACCTAAATAAATATGTGACAAGGATCATCAAACCGTTACATAACGCACTTAAATAACCATAAATAAAGCACTGAGCATCCACCCTGATGTTAAATACTCTGTTGTGTACTTAGTTTGATTTAAATAACTTTTTAATAAAACTGGACAGAAATTAAACAGAACTTAATTAACTCCAAATTCTTCCTAACCTGCAGCCTTCAGGGCAACAGAACAGCAAGCAGGGCCCAGGTGACTGATCTGGTCTTCACTTAAGTGGGTCAGGTCAATAAATATGTGGAGCTTCTCCAGATTGTCAGCTTGTCCAAACATCTAAAGTCCATAGAGAACCACCTGATCTCCACTCTTTCATTTGTGTATATATATAATATATATATATATAGTTATAAATATAGGTATCTATATGTATATATACTATATATATATATATAGTTATAAATATAGGTATCTATATAAAAAAATAACTATATTTATAACTACAGTATATATACTATATATATACTGTATATCTATATATGTATATCTATCTATCTATCTATCTATCTATCTATCTATCTATCTATCTATCTATCTATCTATATATATATATATATATATATATATATATATATATATATATATATATATATATATATATATATATATATATATATATATATATATATATATATATATGATGTAGAATGATGAACAGAAATTCTACCATTGCTGTTCATCATTCTTTAGTTAGTAGCAGGTCACTTTTGTAAATGAGCCCTCGAGGCTCAATGAGATTTACCTGACTAAATAAAGGTTGAATGAATGAATGACATATATATATATATACAGTATATATAAATAAAAAAATTAAGGTTCATTGATAAACTTCATCAACTCGTTTAAAAGTTCTTTTCTTTTAATTGAGGATTTTTGGGATTGAAATTGCCCCAAGGCCACACCCTGCCACAGATCTTTGGAGGACACCCCACGTGGAGATGGTCTTCATCTGGTCTCCATGGGTCAGTCCTCAGTGCTGGTTGATCACCTTCGGTCTCACGCAGGTGCAACCCACTGAGATGAGTTTGGACTCCAGGCGGTGCCTGGCCCTGGCGTCTTGACTCGCCTCAGAACCAGCACCTGATGCAGAATGGGACGGGACTCCAGGCCCCCGTCCTCCAGTCCTTGGTGGTCCAGGCAGGTTTTGAGCAAACAGTGAGCCTGCGACAGCGCATGAGGGAACATGTTGTCATCCCTGGAGATGCTGAGGACAGAGAGGAGACAAAAAACTGTTAACAGGACTCTGAGCTTCATGAAGGACAACACACTGAGGAGCTGAAGCCTCACTTGTAGGTCCACGGTGAGATGGAGTCGCTGGCCAAAGAACTGACTTTTAGGCTGGGAACTAAATTGTTTGGGTCCAAACGCAGAGGGACCGTTTCTTCTGCTAAACCTTCAAAGGACTTCCTGTGTGGCTTTGCTGCTGTCTGTGGGACCACCACCACCATCATCATCAACAGGACAGCGCTGACAACCTGAGGAAGAAGAACATTCATTCATTCAACCTTTATTTATACAGGCTAGCCTCGTTGAGCCACGGGGACTCATTTACAAGAGAGACCTGTCTCACTCACACCTAGGGTCAATTTAGAGTTACCAATCAGTCTAACATGCATGTTTTTGGACTGTGGGAGGAAACCGGAGAAAACCCACGCATGCACGGAGAGAACATGCAATAACAAGTCACTTTCATCATTGTCGTCGTAATGTCTAGCGAAGACATACTGAAACAAAAAAAATATAAACGTAAAAAACAAACTAACATTGATACTGAGGAAACACATTACATATTTTATTAAAGCAACAATAATCAAGTTTGATCATGAAATAAAGAAACATGTACTTGGGAACCAGTACAATAAATTCTCTCAATAAAAGTTAATGAGACTAACTCGAAAGTATAGACAAAATCATATTTTTAACACGCACTAAAATACGTACGTTCAGTGCAAGTGTATGTTATACATGAACACAGAATTTTAATTAAGTCATCTTTTTAAAAATTCTTAAATTTATAAAGTTGTACATTTTCTGTGACGTGGTTAGAAAAATAAAATAATAAAAAAAATAAGCTTCAAAGATATTTATTGTCAATATTGTGCATCTGTATTATTCTAATTTTATGTCCACTAAAATTGCAGCACAGAAAAGCCATAACAATAAAGAAATACATTATATAAAAACTGGAGCGTGAGATCGATAGGCGGATAGGTGCAGCATCCGCAGTGAAGCGGGCGCTGCACCGGTCTGTCGTGGTGAAGAGAGAGCTGAGTCAAAAGGCAAAGCTCTCAATTTACCGATCGATCTACGTTCCCACCCTCATCTATGGTCATGAGCTTTGGGTTGTGACCGAAAGAACAAGATCTCGGATACAAGCGGCTGAAATGAGTTTTCTCCGCAGGGTGTCTGGACTCTCCCTTAGAGATAGGGTGAGAAGCTCAGTCATCCGGGAGGGACTCGGAGTAGAGCCGCTGCTTCTCCACATCGAGAGGAGCCAGTTGAGGTGGCTCGGGCATCTGGTTAGGATGCCTCCTGGACGCCTCCCTGGTGAGGTGTTCCGGGCATGTCCCACCGGGAGGAGGCCCAGAGGAAGACCCAGGACGCGCTGGAGGGACTATGTTTCTCGGCTGGCCAGGGAACGCCTTGGGATTCCCCCAGAGGAGCTGCTCCAAGTGGCTGGGGAGAGGGAAGACTGGGCCTCCCTACTTAGGCTGCTACCCCCGCGACCCGACCCCGGATAAGAGGAAGAAAATGGATGGATGGATGGATGGATTATATAAAAACAACTATTAAACTTTGGTTTTTGTTTCTGCCTACCGTAATATCTGGTGGAAATACATTTCATAAACAATATTAGACATACAACCTTACCATCTACATTTTAAAATTGTGTAATAATATTATGATCACAGTTATATTAGTTGCAGTGCAAACCATAAAATAATCTTGACATAAATACAGTTTCCCCTTACTTACCTTGTTTCCAAAACCTGAATGGGAGTCTCCCCAAATTCACTTCTGAGACCTTCCCCAAAGTCATCATCTCTGCATAAAAACATATAATGTAGTTCAAACAATAATCAGATATTCTTTTCAACACATTTATCACACAATGACAAATTTATCTAACATATCAAAGCATGTAGGATGATTTAAAAAATAGCATCAAACAGCCATCTTCCATCCTGTTCTGCTGCTAGAAGTAAAATTGTGTAATAATATTATGATCACAGTTATATTAGTTGCAGTGCAAACCATAAAATAATCTTGACATAAATACAGTTTCCCCTTACTTACCTTGTTTCCAAAACCTGAATGGGAGTCTCCCCAAATTCACTTCTGAGACCTTCCCCAAAGTCATCATCTCTGCATAAAAACATATAATGTAGTTCAAACAATAATCAGATATTCTTTTCAACACATTTATCACACAATGACAAATTTATCTAACATATCAAAGCATGTAGGATGATTTAAAAAATAGCATCAAACAGCCATCTTCCATCCTGTTCTGCTGCTAGAAGTAAAATTTGAACTTTTTATGCTCTCCTTTCATCCTGCTTCACTGCAGGCTCATGTCCGCAGCAAACTCGTCCACCCCACCGCAAGTTTTACAGATTTTATTCCAAAAATTAATAATTTTTGAGGCCCTTTATACAGGTAAACGTCCAAAGAGGTTGAGATGTATGCATCAACAACATATATTGTGTAGTACAACTAACAGACTTTTAGATTATGAACACCAAATGATCTGCAGACAATATGCTAATTGCTAGTTGTGATCATGCCTCTCTTACACAGACAGCGCAGTTACAGTACTTTCAACATATCTGCACGCTGATCCACAATACAATAAGTTAGGATAACTAAATGTACGTATCAAAACAATACTGAGGTTGAATGAGTTAGCTGCTGCCATTAGCATCACGTCAGCTGTAGGCCGGAAAACGGTTTTAGCCTGTTGTAGATAATATCATGGCATTTGCGCTATCACATGAGTCAAGCAAAGACACTTACTTTTCAAGCAGGAAAGTTGCTAACTCTGCATCGCTTTGCAATCCTCTGAGCACTCGAGGCTCTCGCCACCTCCGCCATCTTGAAACAGCTACTGTTTGAGACGGGAGCGTGCCCACTGCCCGGCTGCTGCGCGCTGCCGCTGGGAGAGGCGGGGGGAGGGCGGGGGAAGCTCGTTCATGAAAATAACTCTGTTTTTATTGGCTGGTCAAAAACGGCCCGCTCTGGTTTTTATAAATGCTATTTTAACCACCGGGAGACGCCAGAGGAATATAGTATTTCTCAAAGATTACCTGTTTAACATCACTCTGACAAAAAATAGTGACTGAGAGAAGAAATATGTTTATAAAAAAAGCTACATACTGCAACTTTAATCTGATTGTTTGAAAAAAGGGGCAGATATAATAAGATTTATTCTTCTTTCTGCTTCCTTTCATTTTTTTACATTGTGTACGTATCATTAATGGGATTGTCTTGTATTGTGTTTCTTTTGTAAAAAAATGAACAAATTTAATAAACATAAACATAAACAATTAAAAAAAAAAAAAAACAGAGCTTGAATTTGAATTTCAGCAGAGCTAGGGCAAGAGCAAGCCTCAGAGCCATATATGGCTCTGAGGGGGAGGGACCAGAAACGTGTCTCTGTTCAAAATTTTCCTAAGTTCCAGCGTGTTCCAGAAATTACATACTGAACCTTTAAACATATTGTAAGTTGAAGTGTTGGATCATTTTCAGCCCCTTTTCGGCATCTGCATTTGGTAGCAGGTCAAACTGACAAAGACCATTGTTATGTGCCAGGGCACATTGTTATTTTAGCCCCAATATGTTTTGTTTGTTGGCCGACATTCACCCTTTTTAAAGACTGAATGTAATCAGTCTTGATTAGTGCACTCTATTGAGCCCGCCTATAAATAGGCTGGGTGCAATGATCTGTTGCAGGGGTGAGGAGGTTGTGCTTCTTCACCCGCCCCTCGCCACTTGGTTGTCACTCCTGAGTGAGTGGTGAGTGGTGTGTTGAGCAGGTGCATGCTCGTGTGAGCTCTAGTATACCTAGGAGCTGTGTGTTTGTTTGTCCATGGAGGGCTGAATAGTTTGTGCTGGCAGGGTATATGCAGGAATAATGAAGTTAATTTCAATACCTTTTCAAGACTTTTTAAAGACCTTCCAAAATAAATTCAAGACCTTATCGTCACTTTGTTTTATTAAGCAACAAATCTTTGATTTACAAAACTGCTGTTGTTTTCAATTACTGTAAATCTGTGAATCTCAAACCTACAACAGAACTGAGATACAGTGGAAAGAAAAAAGTTCAAAAGAAGAAACTGAACCACGACTAGGTTTAAGAAAATATAGCTTAGGTTACAACAAGACTCGTAGCTATTTTAAAGTAACTTGGTTGAACAATGGCGAATAAGAAATAAACACGGTTATTCTCGGCGACAGGCCTCAGCCATTCTTGAAAATCAGGCATCTCCAACCAGGAGTCCAAAAACTTAAATTTACCCATTGTTCTCACGGTCTCGCGGCAACTTACCGGTACTCAAACACACAAGCTCAACTTGGAGATAAAGCAGCCGCGCATGCGCACAAGATAGGCCTAGCCGTGAAGGCTGCCTGTTGTAACCTGACGCTCTAAATTTGTGCGAAGCGGTTTCCGAATCATCCGCGGTGAGGAAAACAAATATTAGTCAAACATACTTTTTGCTGTCAAATTATTTAAAGCTAGAAAAACAGCAAAAAAATAATAATACCTCATCAAATCGCTTTCAAGACTTTTGAATACTTTTCAAGACCCTTAATTTTCCCAAAATTGATTTATCAACTTTTAATAACTTTCAAGACCCTGCATATACTCTGGCTGGGCACGGACTGTTTGTCTCTGTTTTTAACAAAGGTTTTGACCTGGTGGGATTGGTAATCCTTTTTTTCGCCTGACCCGTTAGTCCGACGACGCCAATAGGAGCTTTGACGGCCCTATCCGGGGTTGGCCTCCTATGGTGTCGTTTTGTTATTTTTAGCTGCCTCACCAGGTCCAACATTCCTTTACACTTTGGTTTTATTTGGGGACTCGGGGAACCTGAAGGTGAATTCCAGTTTATAATTTTTTCTCCACAGAAGGGAGCTGACTGCGTGAACCACGCCCGCAGCCATTTAAAGCTGGAGAAAAATAATTGTTTAAACCTTCTTGTTGTCTCGTGTCCTCTTATATATGCTATGTTCCTTGTGGACGTAACAACCATGCAGAAAAATGTATTTTAATTCCACTCATCTCTTTGAAAGTAGGTCTAGAGAAAAAATATAGGTATTGGTATCAGTTATCGGCCAAATATTGGCATATCGAATATCGGCCAAAAATCCAATATCATGCATCCATAGTATAAAGTAATTTGATGTTTGTTGAATTATTGATTTACCGGTAGATAGCAAAATAACTTTATTAAATTAGAATTGATTTAAGATGCCTGTAAGTGAATTTAGTTGGGTGAAATAATTTGGAGTTAAACTAATGGAAGGTTTTGACAGTCAATTTACTGGTTTCTCAAATAAGGCATACGTTTTGCTTATTTAAAAAGGTTTTTAACCTACTCATGTTGTTGCTACTAACTGCAGCTGCTATTATCCTCTGATGCTGCTACCGTTGTTACATCGGAAAATTCTGCTACTGCTGTGAGAAGCACAAAAAGTAACAATAAATGACAGAGTCCAGTTGAGTTGTTCCCTTGCATCCTTCAAGAAAAGAACTGGGCCATTTATCACGTTTGGGCAGGAGCTGATTCGTAAATTTATCAAGAATGTGACAACGAGCGAAAGGATTTAAGAGTGAAACTGCAAGAAGAGAAACAAGTTAAAATGACTGGTTAATTTAGTTGCTGCTAAAAGTTGGACACTCACCATTCCTGTGCCGTTGCAGTAGTGACAGTGAGACACTTTGGTGCCCGGCTCGTTGCCCTTTCCATCACATCTCGGGCAGACGTCATCAATGTTCACTCTCAGCTGCTTATCTGCACCTTTAGCTGCCTCGGAAAATGTCAGCTCCATCATATACTGAGAAATACAGGAAACGTATTTACAATTTTACATTTATTATTCAAATACCTGCTAATGTTTTGTTGTTGTTTTATCTAAGGAAAGTAAAACGATGGTAAAATGCAGTGGTGGGCAACGCTAATCCAAAAATTAGTTCCGCTATTTCTAAAGCACTAATTAATTTATTTAGGTCCGCAATTTCAAAAGCACTAATGTCTTATGAAAATTAGGGGAAGCTAATTCTAATCCGCTAATTAAATTCAACAATTGGTAGCAGCAAGTTATGCAATATTTGCACTACACTGCCAACTAGCGGTGCATGAACTGTTATACAGTAAGTTGTTTGAGTTTCAGAGTATTTAGTTTGGTTCTCTTCAACAGGTTTCACAAGGACAAAATGTACCCATTCCAAAGTCTGTTAGCTAAACTGCTGACATATTTGGCTGTTTTTTTTTCTTCTTTTGTTACTTTTAGTACCACTAGATCGCATGTGTCAAACTCAAGGCCCGTGGGCCAAATCCGGCCTACCATAACCGTTTCTGTGGCTCTCTACACCCTAGAACTTCAAGATAACAGTTGTAAGCATGTTGCTCTCAGGTGATGGGTCCCCATCCCTACACTCCCTGGTCTCTCTGTTAATTGTCTTGCTTATCTCCTCCATTTTGTTGTCCAGGTGTTTGTGATTGTCATGCTGTGTGTTCATGTACCTGTATATAAAGTCAGGGATTTTTTAATTGATAAAGCTCTGTATATGTTGTATAACACAATCATTGTTCCACATTTAATCTATTGTATTGAGGTTTGGGGAAAAGCGTGCAAAACAATTACAAAGCCTGTTTTTATTTTACAAAAGAGAGCTGTAAGAGTAATCACCAGAAAACATTTCAGTCACCCATCAAACACCTTGTTTCTTCAGCTAAATTTATTGAAATTCCAGGAATTGGTAGAATATAGTATTTTATCAGTTATGTATAGGGCTCATAATAACACATTACCTTTAAATATCCAAAGAAATTTAGACAAAGTTATTACAATCTTAAAGGGACAGATATTCATCAAACCACAATTCAGAACCAGCTTAAAGGGACGGTCTACCTCAATTCAGGGAGTTGGATTGTGGAATGTTCTGGAGAGTGATGTTAAAAATGCAAAATCAATTCATTCATTCATTCATTCAACCTTTATTTATACAGGCTAGCCTCGTTGAGTCACGGGGACTCATTTACAAGAGGGACCTGTCTCACTCACACCAAACAACCATCCACTCTCACACTCACACCTAGGGTCAATTTAGAGTCACCAATCAGCCTAACAAGCATGTTTTTTGGTCTGTGGGAGGAAACCGGAGTACCCGGAGGAAACCCACGCATGCACGGGGAGAACATGCAAACTCCACCCAGAAAGGCCCCGGACCGGGATTTGAACCGGCAACCTTCTCGCTGAGAGGCAGCAGCTCTACCAGTTGTGCCAACGTGCTGCCCAATGTATACATTTAAGAAAAAGGTCGAAAAGGACTTGCTCAAAAACTATATATGATGAAGCTTAGTGTGTTTGTGTATTACAGTTAGAAAAATTAAGTAGAGTTATTCATTTTGTGATGTAGTTTGAAGGTTATCATTGGTTGAACAAACTGTGAAATAAATAAGGGGCAGATATAATAAGATTTCATCTTCTTTCTGCTCCTTTCATTTTATCCTACTTGTATTCTTGTATCTGATGAAACTGTTTTGTATTGTTCTTTTAAAATGAATGAATAAACATCAAATCAAATCAAATCAACGGCCCAGTCAGAGTCCAGAACCTGAACCTGAAACCTTCAGAGAGCTGAGCAGAAACCTCAAAGAACTGAAGCAACAATGGAAAGAAGAGTGGGTCAGAACTCCTCCAGAACCAGGAGAGAGACTGATGAAGTCCTGCAGACTGATGAAGTCAGAGAACCACAGAGGATTCTGCTGCTGAAGGAGGTTCTGTTGGGTCAGAGGCACAAGCTGAGGTTAAATTTTAATGATTTTAGAACTTGTTAAAGATCATCCATCCAGCTAACTGTCTATCCATCCATCCATTCAGCTAAAAGTCTATTCATCCTTGTATCTGATGAAACTGTTTTGTATTGTTCTTTTAAAATGAATGAATGAACATCAAATCAAAAATAAGTCTGTATCTCTGTGTTTATCATTGTCCTGGCATTGTCTCCTGTTGCCTCTGTCTCCTGAGTTCCTTGTGATTCCCTGAGTATGTAAGTTTGCTGCCCTGCGGACGCCATTTTGAAGAGTCCTAATGGTGAACTACTTTTTTAAATCCAGCAGATTTGACCATTTCGTGAAACTCTCAAGCTCAGAAAAACTTGTGCTATAACGTCAGCTATGAAATATATTTTTTCTCAGCAAAGAAATAATTGTTTTACCGTGTTTTGTTGTAAAATCCTGGCTTCTTTGGCCGTCGCGGACGCCATTTTGAAGAGTGCTAATGTGGCGAAATTCTATTTTTAAATCCAGACGCGTCGCGTAGGCCCTGAGAAACATCCATAAGTTCACCCTCCATGTTAAAAAGTCTTCGTCTGACTCTTCGAAAACAAGCAATAAGGCTGCAGAGTAACACACTGGCTGCTAACTGCTAGAGAGAGAGCACACACCAAGAGACTGAGGGGGACGCTTTTTTGTGACGGACCACATCCGGCGCTGCTCGTAAATACGTTATTTCGTTTTTACTGATAGATAAATAGTTATTAGCGGTACTGCATTTTAAATAAAAATAGCATAAATCCGCTTATGAATTATAAAACTTAGTCAATCCGCTGTAAAGCTAACATATTATTTAGCTACGCTATAAGCGGTTTAGCGCAATAGCGCTACCTAGCGGTCGGAGGCCCACCACTGGTAAAATGTACATATAAATAAAATCAGTGGTTTACAATGAATCATGAGCTGGTAATGGAACATTTAACTCTAGTGTGTTGTTACCTCAGGTCGTTGGTCAAACATGCTGTTGATGTTCCCAAAGCCTCCTGCAAACTCTCCAAAGATCTTCCTGAAAAGCTCCTCAGGGTCGATATTGGCTCCACCTGCCCTGTAGTACTGCTGCTGGCCCGCCCCGGCACGGTTCTGGTCAAAACCTGCAGCTCCATACGTGTCATACTGTTTCCTTTTCACCTCATCACTCAGCACCTACAAAACAAAAACAACCGAGCAGTGACATCTTGGAATTCAATGACAGCTACTCAATACATCTGTAAACAAGATGTTTTGTACCTCGTAGGCTTCAGCCAGTTTGGTAAACTTCTCTTTTGCCTCTGGATCATCTGGGTTGGCATCTGGATGATATTTCTTTGCCAGCTGGACACAAGAAAAAGTATTGGAATATAAGAAAATTCAAAACTCTGGATTGTTTTTCCTTCTAAATCAAGATATTTGTCTACCAGAAATGTCTTTATCCTTTCAAATAACATGTTACCAGGACAGACAAACGCTCGTAAAACACAGTAACATCAGACCTGATAGTAAGCCTTCTTGATTTCCTTCTGTGAGGCATTGCGGGAGACACCTAAAATTTCATAAAGGTCCTGTTTGCTTGCCGCTCTGCAGCTGGAGTGGAAAGAACGGCAGGTAATTTCACGTGGGCATCTCAGACCTGTGGAGGAAACGGCATAAAACAATACTCCGATGAAGCGTCACGAGTACGGTACTGTAATGTCTCATGTTAAATAAAATTATTCAACATTACATTGCACTGCTGTTAGCAAATTCTGCTGACATGAACTGTTCTCAACAAATAACCATTATACTGCACAAACTGCATGTCACATAATTTCTGTGCAATTGCAGCCAGTTAAAATGACACAAATTAATCATACAGTTGAAAAGAAGTGGTGTTCAGTAGCACACACATCATGATAATTAGCTTATTCAATGCCAAATGTGTTTCAGTCACTGCTTTTTATGCGTTCGTACCATTTGGCGTATCTTGGATCCTTGTACATGTACTGTACAGTACATTGTTTCTTTTATACTTTATATTTTTTGCTATTTTTTGGGTGTAACTGGGACTCTGGAGTATATAATGTCATCTCATGTACCACATGTGATGTGAATGACAATAAACTTGAACTTAAAAAAGTAAAAACTAGCTATTTTTGTTTTTTATATTTAGTGCAAATCTGATTTTTTTTTTTTGCATAACCTATACACCTTAATCCATCTAATAAAAATAAAAATTATAACAAGAGTGCATTACTGTCATCCATCAAGCACATTATTTTGTAAATTGAACTACTGAAGTTTTATGATCTGGTGGAATATAATATTTTTTATTAATGTATAAAGCACAAAATTACACACTACCTTCAAATATTCAAAGGCATTTTGTGAAAAGGAAAAGTTGTGATAATCTTAAAGGAACAGACATTTTTGTTAAACCACAGTATAGAACCAGTTTAAAGGGTCGGTTTACTTTAATATATGGAATAGGTTTATCGAACAGTTTGGAAAATGATGTTAAAAAAAGCTAAGTCAATGTCTATATGTAAGAAAATGATTAAGAACAAATTCTTGAAAATATATCTATACATGTTAAATACTAAATGTACTATAAATCGGCAAATTGTTATGAGTTATTAATTTGGTTCATGGATAATCATTGTTTGAATTGATTTTGTTTAAAGAAGGGGCAGATATTATAAGAATTTTATTCTTCTTCTGCTTCCTTTCATTTTAAATCGTTTTTTCTTCTCCATATGGTTTGTAAATTGTTTCTTTTGTGTTTTAAATTTGAAATGAATAAATAAAAAAATGCTTAAATATGATTAAAATCATTAGTAAAATGAATCTGAGACATTACAACAGGCCTAACAAGTGATAAGCTTTGTTTTTTTATGATCTTATTGCAACAAAAAACACAAGTACTGTATACATTTGCAACACAATAATTCTATAAAATACAGTACTCAATAGTACATTTTATATGGCAGATATTTTTGACAGCTGCTTTAGCTGCAGCAGCTGTGTTGTTCTCATGCAGCTTTTAGCTCATTATCATGAGCATCACAAGCAGCAGTTTGTTTACTGAGATTTGG
Source organism: Garcialebias charrua (assembly GCA_038048925.1). Taxonomy (NCBI): domain Eukaryota; kingdom Metazoa; phylum Chordata; class Actinopteri; order Cyprinodontiformes; family Rivulidae; genus Garcialebias; species Garcialebias charrua. Next base: position 31,604 of record JBBPBX010004831.1, read on the forward strand.
GGGTTTGATGAGTCTCAGAACTAGATACCTTAAATAATCATCCATGGAAATGTTCATGCAGCTGCAGTGACATATCAGATAAAATCCAAGTTTTCAAACATGATCCGTTTCAAAACGAAAGGAGAAATACTTGATGAAGTGTAGTTAAACTCTGTTTGAGGCTCAGACTAGCAAAACAGCATCTACATCCGTCGTAAACCAAGGTTAGCCGACTTTACAACAAGATTCACTTTTATCAACAAGCATGACAACACGTGGGTTTGTCAACAGGCTGCAGAGTTGAGTTACATCAGAAGACAAGCTGACGTCCTGAAAGTGTTTTGCTAACCGCTAGTTAATATATCACCTGGGAGTCCTGTCAATGTCACCGCATTTCTGCGACTCCAGGAGCCCAGGCTGGCCGCTGTCCCTCCCCGGTGAGCCTGCTGGACGGTCGCCGGATAAACTCCTCCATGTCTGCTGGAAACAACAAGGAAACGGCTGCTAATACGGCCACAAGTCGCTAACAAGCGTGTACTGAGCCGGGTGGAAGAGCACGCCATTTCTGCGTCACTGCCGGTGCTGGTGTGGAGTGCGCATGCGTACTAGGTGATGGGAAGGCAAGGCGCCCGTGTCACGTGACTCCCCGGGGCGCTGTTGCGTCATCTTAAGTTGCCCTAAGAAGAAAAGTTTTTTTATTTTTATTTTTTATTGCAATTTTGCCAACATCATACAAAAAAGGTACCATAAAATAAACAATGTGTTCACATTACATGTCAAATGAATACAAGCTGTTCAGACAAAAAAAAGCTAACAATAATAAAAATAAATATAAATAACAAAAACAAAAGATAAACTAGGGGGCATATTGTATCTATAAAATAAAGAGCAGGGCATATTTTACACATCAAAAGTTTTCAAAAAGGATGACAACTTAAAAGCATTTTTAGATTTCACCAAACACAGAGACTTGTAAAACAACTTTAGCTCATTCTTCCAGTGAGTGAGATTAGGGACGGTTTTAATAAAGCGACACTTGTCACGTATATGTTTGGCTAACAGCAGAATATTATTTATACCATAGTCAATGCTACTATCATTAATAAAGACACCAAATTTAATCTCTTGGATGACAAAATTAGTTAAATGAATCCCATGATCCCAGATAAATTGGTGAAGATTTTGCCAAATGTACAAACTCACATGTGAAAAACAGATGATCCAAATCCTCAGTTACTTTCTCACAGAACACACATTTATCCACATCCATTTTAAACCTGTGTCTCAGAAAGTCATTGGTTGGATAAATTGTGTTTATAATTTTGAATTGTAACCCTAAGAAAAAAAGTAAAAACAGCTGCAGCTCTAATATTAATGTTAATATTTAAAACAAACTGTTTCTGGTGCACAAAAATATTTGAGCTCATGAGTTTCCTATACGATTCTTATATAAGCCTTTAATAGAATTGGGCAGCTTATTGAAGAAATGCATTTAGGTTTGACATTGGTTATTAAAATATATACTTGAACTGCACGCATTTTTTTTAGATGAAAATAAAGAAAAATCTTATAAATAAAGGTTGAATGAATGAATGAATGAATGTATTTCAAACAATTTTGTAAAAACTGTCTTTATTGTATTAGCAACTTTAAGACAGCAGATGGCAGTATTGAGCTGGAAAACACTGATATGTGGCTTCATTTATTCAACCCACAAATAAGGCTTCTTTTACAAAAGTTTTATATTTTACAGTAAAATGAATTGATTAAAAACATCAAAAACACATCAACAACTTTAGCATTATAACACAAAAAGTTTAGATTTTCATCAAAAAGACATTATAGTGATAGAAGTTTTTTTTTAATTCAATTGTTTAATGTGATTACTTATGTTTATGTTTGTTTGTTTAAACAGGATGAGTTGAATTTCTAAAGGTATCCCTTCTTCACAACTGAATTTATTTACCAGGCGGCAGAGATGGGCTGCCAACTGATGTGGCAGACAAATACTGAGGTGAACGCATGACTAACATATTTAATGTTAGATCTGAGATCCTACAAGGAGAATGTGATGAATGGATTTCAGTTTATGGGACTCGATGAAAGCAGAGCTCATTCAGTTCCCCCTCCTTCTTTCCTCTCATCTCAGTCTCTCATTCCCCGCCATCTCCAAGGCGACCTGCTAAACAGCATCCCAGCTGTGCGAGTTTGTGTGGAATGTGGACTAGACCAGAGCTGGCATGTGGGATGCAGCAATGCAGAATATCTCAAAGAAAAAAGGCTTCAATTTTTGTTCCTGTTAAATGATACCAACAGCTGATGTTGGCCTGTAATTCAGTGTGATATCTTGTGAGTTACGGCTCAAACATGATGAATAAAGTCTGCGGTTTTGAGGTATTTAATCTAATGAAAAGTTTGAGCCACTGCAGATTTTTTATTTTTTTTTGCTAGTTAATGATTTTCAATCTGTCCACATGGAGAGTCTGAAGTCTATTCAGTTAAAAAGTAAGAGTTTGGGCAGAGGTGTTGATCTTTACACAACACTTCCTCCTCTGTCTCATGAACATACACAGAAAAACAAAGGGTATTTGGTTGTAATTAATGTGTTGAGGTTGTGAGCGATGATAAAATAGCTTCATATATCAGTCTGGCTGTCATCAGCGAGCAAGATTACCTCACCCTTGGGGTCAAAGCACAGACACATGAAAGAAAGGAGCAAGACCGAGACAGAGCTCAGGTAGAAAATATTGTTCAAATGATTAAACAAATAGAACCATCCATCATCTTCACCCGCTTCTTCCTTTTCAGGTCGTGGGGGTCACTGGTGCCCATGTCCAGCAGTCACTGTACGAGAGGCAGGGGACACCCTGGACAGGTCGCAAGTCCATTGAAGACGAATGGACCCATACTGTATTTTTATATTTTGCCCTACTGAATTAACATGTAATTAAATATGTTGTACAAATGGAAACATTCAACATAGTGATTACATGTTAATTCAGTTTCATAGAGTAAAATGTAAAAATACAATCAAGCATTTTCAATAACTGGAAAGCAGAAAACGTGAAATAAAAGCTTAAAAATGTAGATTATAGACACATTTAAATCTGTGAAGCATCAACTGAAAATACACACAATGGTAATGACTTTCATTTTACAGTTATGCAAAATACTTGTTTAATCTCATGTTTGTCTTGGTTGCAAGTTCAAGCTTTCTAAAGGCCTTTCAAAGTGCTTTTTGAGACTTTTGTCTTTTGTTACTTATTCTCAAACATCTGACCATTTTCAGGTATGTTACTTACCTCTTACCTCTTCATCAATCTGGTTTCAGGAAAAAACAAAGTACAACAACTGCTTCTCTGAAGGTTCTGAATGATGTTGTTGAAGCATTGGATGCTAAGGACTATTGTGCTGCACTTTTCTTAGACCTGTCTAAAGCTTTTGACACTGTGGATCATAACATCCTGTGTCATAAGCTCTCAGAAATCGGTTTCTCTGATCACACCATCGGTTGGTTTTCTAACTATCTTTCCAATCGGAGGCAATGTGTTCAACATAACGGTACTTCTTCCAGCTATTTAACAGTTAAAAATGGTGTACCACAAGGCTCAGTTTTAGGACCCACTCTCTTTACAATCTACATAGCTAATGTAGGTCACTGCATCCCTGATGCATCCTTACATTTCTATGCTGATGATACAGTTGTTTACTGCCGAGCTAAAACAGTTGCTAAGGCTTTCCAGTTACTGCAATCCGCTTTTGACATCATCCAGTCAGATTTGTTCCGTCTCAAACTTGTCCTAAATGCTGATAAAACAAAAGGGATGTTTTTTTTCAAATAGGAAGGCGGTTCCAGCAGATCCTCCTCTGATTTTATCTTCAAATGGTGTCCCTATTGAGTTTGTTGATTCCTATAAATATCTGGGTATCCTGATCGATTCACATCTCTCTTTTAAACTCCACGTGGAAAACCTAGTGAAGAAACTGAAAGTTAAACTGGGTTTCTTTTTCAGAAACAGATCATGTCTATCACTGAATGTTAGGAAACGCCTTGTGTCTGTGACTTTCCTTCCCTCCATTGATTACGGTGACATTCTCTACATGAATGCTCCTACAAGCACCCTGCGGATGTTGGATGTTGTCTATCATGGTGCACTAAGATTCATAACTGGTTGTGATTATCGTACCCACCACTGCACCCTGTATTCACTGGTTAACTGGACATCATTAACCTCACGCAGACTCTTCCACTGGTACATTTTCATCTTTAAATCACTTCTTGGTCTGCTGCCCTCATACATCTCCTCCTACATGTCTTTACGTGAGTGCAGCTACAGTGTGCGCTCTCAGGACATGATTACCTGCAGTGTTCCGTCAGTGAGGACTGAACTTGGAAAAAGGGCCTTCTCCTACTCCGCTCCTGCTTCATGGAATATCTTACAAAAAGATCTGAAGCTCTCGACCTTGACTTCTCTAAATGGTTTTCAGAATCTGTTGGAATCCTGGCAAAAACCAATGCAGATTTGTTCCTGTCTTTGATTTTATACGTCTACCTTATAATGTTTTGCTAGTTTTTTGATACTTTGTTAAAAAAAAAAAAAAAAAAAACTTTCTTTTGTTTTTTTCTCTCTTTTGTTTTCTATTGTTTATTGTTTGTTTGTTTATTGTTTATTGTTTAAGGAAATTCTACCACTGCTGTTCATTGTTCTTTAGTTTTAGCAGGTCGCTTTCGTAAATGAGCCCATGAGGTTCAAAAGATTTACCTGACTAAATAAAGGTTGAATGAATGAATGAATGAATGTTTCAGTCGCTTAATACACTTTAACTCTGACTGTAATGAAATAATGTGGCGTAAGGTATTTAAACACTTACTGGACCACCATTATTGTAGATGCGCAGGTCTGAGCAGATTTTATCCTGCACAAACTGCCACCAATGCGCGAGTTCTTCCTTTTTCCGATACTAAATTGCTTTTACTGTAATTAGGAAAAATGTAACTTCACAAGGGAATCCAACTTATGTTGGTCTACCAGAAAATAGACCTTTTATTGAAACTATCACAAAATTACATTAAACATTTGTATCGATATTAGCTCTGATTTAATAACTACGTTGACAAGAATTCAAATTAAAACAAACAGACATTGGGAACTTAAACTGTTGGCACATTACTTGACAGATTAATAGCTTATGAAAAATAAGAAATAGGAGGAAGAAGATGAAAGCTAAGTTAACTGAAATTTATTCTTTTGAACCAGACTGGGTGACACCTTTTTCCCCACACGAGCAGACTGCTGGGCTCCCGCACGTTCAAACACACCACGGCTCGTTACCTGTTGACGGTTCGTCTCTTGGAGATAAGAGTGGAGAAGTGACTGGACACACACGTGGATGAGTTTGTCCACCGGCCGTCCAGTTGGGACTTCAGCGTGGGTGGCTGATTCACGGTACGAGGAACTCGCCTCCCTCGGCAGGAAACAACGGTCAAGCGCACAGACTGATTTTCAAAATAAAACTTCAGAAAACAAATTCTTCCAGAAATGAGTGAAAGGATCACAGTAAGGCTTTACTATGATTCCAGCTGAAACGTGGGTCGAGTTGACACATGACCGGAACGTCTCCAGCTTTCCCAGAGGAGAGAAAACCAGTTGTCAGTTAGTTCTCTCCAAAAATAAAAATAAAAAATGCAGGAAATGACCTTTATATGGGAGGCGGGGTCTTCCCCACCTCCTTAATGGCTACAGGCTGGTTTAACAAAATAAAAGATGGAAGTTTAATTCCATAGGCAGAAAGTCTCTTGACGGACAACAGGAAAACTGTTTACATAAACAGCCAGGTGGCCTGCTTGTGAGCACAGAGAATATTATGGCTAACTTCATAGACAAAACAGAGAAGGAAGCAACAGCTAACCGTTTACCCTGAACTGTGTCTTAGAATCAGAGCCTGCTTGCTTTTGCAGAAATAAAACCAGCAGAAGGTCAAAACTCATGAAAGTAACAGATCATCATTAAAATGACAAAATATACTGTTGATCAACTCTGAATTAACACACATTAGAAAGAAAGTTCAATCTGATTAATTAGTGTCCATTAATTCATAATAATTGTAAAAAATATAAGTGTCCATTTGTCTCCTTGAGGGCTTCAAGAAGGTGTAACACTTAGAGTTTCAGAGAGATGTGGAGAGGCCCACATCCCATACGGACATGAGGGTGCTATATCCTACAGTCCCCCTTTTTGGAAGTCATCGCCTGTCCTTGGAGATGAGTTCCAACACGAAAGGATACCACCGAATGTCTCTGACCTCTATGTAATCCAGCAAGTGGAAAAAAAAAGTCAAAAAAAGTTCAAAATTATACTCCCATAATGTTTTTGGAAATTCCATACTGTTCGTAGGTAATCCCTTTGCGGTAAGCTTTCAATCCTTTGGAAAACATAGTCTGTTAACCCATGGAAAACTGAGTCTGTGATCCCTTGGAAACAAAGTCTTATAATCCACAACGGTAAATCCACAACGATGGGGGTTATTGATTTCATCAGCAAGAATGGTTTTTAATCAGCATGTAGAGGGGATCCCTCGATTGAAGCAGAGGAGGCGGCCCTTGGATGAAGGTTGAAGACCAACGTTGGATCAGCAGGTCCCCACATCGAAGGTTGCAGGCTGGATGGCTTCCAGTCGGTGCCACCCTGGTTCAATGTGTCATGCAATTATGTGGTTTTAGGTGGGCTTATGATTGGGATTTTACATTAAGCCTTACCTATATGCACCTGGTATGTAAGCTATCATGGATTAGATCAGCTACAATTACCAATTAAGGGGTGGATCAATGCTGTAAAAATCAGAAATAGGGATCTATACCTATAGAAATGTAGAGGGCTTCTGTAACGAAGGCCTCTTCATTCAAACTATTCCTCCATTCATTATTTAGTTTAGGTTAAACTAAAATAAAAAAATGAAATCTAGTTTGGTCTAAATGTCTGTTGTCTTTTAGACGAACGACGCAAGATTTGGTATTCCCTATAAATTTTGAAGTCTATGGCGAGACTCATCAAAATGAATAGATCTAGAATAGAAACGATCGAATCGGTCCTACCTAAATGATTGGGAGATCAGTGTAGATTATAGTACCTTAAGTAGTATTAATCTACAATGACTCTTCAAAGATTGAGATCTTTAACAAAATGAACAGCATGTTGGCATAGTTAAAATCCATTTAAGTCTTCAACTTATCAACAATCAAAACCTCTTTTGGCTGGGAGTGTTCAGAAAACAATAACAACTTCAATAACACAAAAGTAGCAATCAAGCAACTAAAAACAACGTTTCACTACAACAAACTCACTCTGGTCGTCAGACTCCAACGTCACACACAAGAAAAACAGTTCTTAGCTTTATAACCGATGTCAATTAAATCCTGCAGATTTAAACGGTTGTTAAGGTTAGTTTTTGTTGTGGGTATTATGCTTAGCGTTTCTAAGTTCTAGTTGGAACGCCTGTGATCATGAGGGACCACGCGCACGGGTGTGGACGTCCGTCCACGGGCACGAGTTAGGATGCCAATGTTTAGTTTAAGTTGTTCGCGCAGTTTATGGGGAACCTTGTACAGGAACCTTATAGGTCTCGGCCAACGTACCTCTGTACGTTTACCTCTTTCTGCGTAATGCAGGTGTGTCACAACTGTCGGCGCCGTCGCAGGCGTGTCTCTGTCGTTGTGATGTATGTCTTCCCACTTCATGAATGAAGAGGTGCTCTTTGAGTCTGTAAGAACTATGTCATCTCTGAGTAGTTCCAGATTCAAAAGCTCTTGAACCAAGGTTTCATCGAAAGCTTGGCTGATAACCGAATTACCTGTCCCAGAGGACAGCACAGCGTTCTCGGTGTGTGATCCATGGATCTCTACACCGTCCTCTACCTGTGGTAGGAAGTGAGAGTATGCCCCCCTTTTGTTTGAGGAGGGGTCCTCAAAATCTGTAACAATGGAGTCCAAGTGACTGTCAGCGTGTTGTAGACTGTCATCTTCTGGACTCAGATGTCCTTGAACCAAGACTTCACTGAAATCTTGGCTGTATGCCGAATTACCTGTCCCACAGGACAGTACAGCGTCAACGGTGTGGGACCCTTGGATCACCACACCCTCTTCTACCTGTGGTAGGAAGTGGTCAGGGAGTGCTGAAGGTGTCAGCTCGCAGAGGAGGTCCTCGTGATGGGCCAGAGTCTGGTCCAATTGTTGAGTCTCCTCTGTCTCACCTGTATATGAAGGTTCACTTACCGGGCTTGTGGTCTCGGTTGGGGAATCCCTTGTGACCTTAGCGGTACCTGTTGTTAGACAGTCAGTGTCCTGACCCTGGGGAGGTACCTCGATTGGCAGTGGACTGCTCACTGTGGCCCACATTGTCTGACTGCCATAATCTATAATCGCTTCAAAGCGACTTATAAAATCTTGGCCGACCAGAAATGGGAAGGAGTCCACCGTAGACACATGTACCGGATGGCAAATTGTCGTCTCGCCAATCTGCATGTGAACCATGGCAATAGCTGTCAGGGTTGTACCCATTTCTGAGAGTCCTCGCAACTCTATAGCACATTCTGTCTGGGGTATCACTCTGCCAACACTGTTAGCGGCGGTCCGTAGCCTCTCAAACAGCTCGGCTGACATGATAGTCACGTCTGAGCCGCTATCCAGGAGTGCTTCTCGCGTGAACACCCCTTCCAGTCTGAGTGGCAGGTAAGCTTTCTTAGCGTGCCCCATTCTCATAAACTTACACAGAAACCTTCTAGGTTTAAGCACACGCCTCTGAGTACGTGTAACTCCGTCTGTGTAATCATCGTCGCTGTCAGCATCATGATGGCTGTCTGCCTCATGACCTTCAGGATGTGGATTTTCAGCAATTTGTTTGCTGTCAGCATCTGGACTTTCAGGACGCTGATCATCAGCAATTTGTTTGCCGTCAGCGTTTATGTCAGTGTTGACGTTGTTGTTGTCAACTGTGTGCACTGAGTTGTTGCAAAAGGCAGTGCTGCGCGTCGCTTCATCAGGATGAACAACGTTGTTTGTGTTATCATCAAGGACAACGTCACACGTTGTGTCAGCTTGGTCAACCACTGTAACATTAAAATCATTTGACAAACAACTCACAACCTCAGTCACGTCCACGCGCGGAGGCGCCGCTTCCATAATCTGGAGCATGTGTGACTCTTTGCATGTCTCGAACAGTGCAGTTCGAGGGGCAGGAGGGCCGCTTCTCGGGGGTACATGTCGGGACAGACCATCTTTCAATGGTTCACGGTTCCCATGCAACCTCCTTCGAATTTCACCTACTGTGAGATCCATGAGAGAACTCTTTTGGTTCGATCCGAACCATCTGGGTTCATCTAGAGAGCGAACACCTGCGTTGTGTGGTTCTCTGCTCTTCTCAGGGTTTTCAACCTGAGGGGCGGGGGCAGAAGAACACCCCGTGAACCGATCAGAGCCACCGTTCCAGCTGGAACTGATCTGTTGTTTGTTATCATGAAAAACCTGTGTCCTCTCGCACTTTGAAGGAGAGGGAACCTCTTCTACTTCCTGCGAGTGGGATGTGACCTTTTGACCTGGGCACACCACTAAGGGTGTTTTTCGTCGTTCGAGCATGTCAAAAAATTCCACAGCACATTGTTTAATTTCTGCCATGGTACTCTCTTTGCAATTAACATTGAAGCGAACACATTTCATTATGAAAGGTATTAGATTCAACGTGAAACGATTTTTAAACTCCGCATCTTCCTCTAAGCCAGGGACAGTTTTGTCCTTTGTGCAAGCAGAGAGGAGCCTGTCGTAAAACACCAGGGGATGTTCACCTGGTTCCTGTAGGACGTTCTTAGCAGCTAAGCACCTATCAAATGATGAAACAAGCCCACAATTTGTTGATGCACCTGCCAGGACGTCCATCTTTGTACTGATCTTCTGTGAAAAATCAAGTAAAATGGGTCTTATGTCACAGTGTGCAGTCTCACCATGTGATGCCAGGATGTGAAATTAAATAAAAAATCAGTGATTCCTATTAATTTGTCGACCTGTGACAAGGTCAAACAAAATTGGCTGTTTTTTGTGTGATTTTGTGAAAATCAAGACAAAAGAAGCCTCATGTGTGTTATTTTAAACTTGCAGTCTAAAATAACGTGTGACAGACAATGTGTTCTGCACAGAATCTAAGATAAAAGTGTCAAGTTTTATCAAAAAGCAGACATGTCTGTCTGAATTCTGTGTAACTGTTCTGCCACCAACATTTGATTTTGTGTGAAAATCAAACAAAAGGTGTGCTGTGAGTACAACATTTCAAATTGTTCCCCGTTTAAAAACAGGAACGTTCAAACGTACAAATTACAGGAAGACTGCGTCTTCTCCAGTAACCAGCAGGTGGGGTGAGCAGCGCTGGATAAATTTATCACAGCGACTGCAATCCTCTTACTGACCGCTATAGAGGCGCTGTTGTCACCTGTGAGCGCAGCCGTGAGCTGCCAAACATTCACAGACGTCTAACAACGGATCAAAAACAGCAAATCAGAAAGCCCAGAGCCCTGACGTGACAAAACTCTAGTATCCCCTTTCTCACAAAAATGAAATTATGTGAGTAAAATCGGTTGGACTGTGAAACATTTTAAACTGCGTTTAAAAGAAAAAAGGTCGGGCCTTCAAAGTAGATGCCACTGCCGGTGTCACGTGACCTGGTCACATGGCGATCGGTAGTTTCTGAACAACGTACTCATACATCCACCAACATCTCAAAAACACCGCGATGAAGCAGTCTTTTCAATGACAGTAATGGACAAACAAGCCTGAAACTTGTCTGGGACAAGCAGCTGAAGTGAAAGTTGACGAGGAGCGGGGCTTCACCCACTGCGCAAGCGTCAACACTTACAGCGTAATCGACCAATCACAGCGAAGACAGAACAGTAGTTCAAAAACCCAAGCGTTCATGGGAAATGGAGTCTTCTTAACCGTACGCCACTCACGTGCGACGTGCCGTTCGAGCGGTGTGTTCACGGACCTGCGGTCGGTCGAACAAAAGCGTGGAACGGACTTTTCAACGTTCTAAAACAGTCATAAATATCGCAAAACACCGCGGTTAAGCCAGTCTTCGACGATATCACGCGCATAGAACTCAAACAACACAAATAAACCGTCAGAAATGTGTACATAAATGAATCTGACAACCAGCAGTCTACAGAAACCAACGTTCTTGAACACGACACACAATGGACCAATCACAGCGTTTTAAGCAGCCATCTTGTCTCGGTACCGCTAACGTTAGCACGACCCAAAGAGGACACACTTTCACAAAATAAACGTATTTTTACACCGCAGAAAACTCTGTAAATGAGTTCAACACATCCAGGCTAACCCCCACGCCCCCCCAAAGAAGGCAGCATGCTAACTGTTTAAACAACGGACTTTACGTCACTCGGAACGGTTTCTTTCCGGTCCAAAAGCTGAGTGGGCTTTACCCGAACCTCGGCTAACAACACGTTGTAACAGATTAGGTAAACATGGAGCAGCAAAGAGTGAACAGACCATCAACAGCAAACCGCAGTAGTAATAAACATGAAGCAGAGCCGTGACACGGCGGTCACAACAAAGAAAAATGCATGCAGCCTCGCGACACGTAACGAAACGTCTCACAAAAACAAACAAAACATTCATCCGCACTTCAAGCACACATTCAAAAGTGAAAGAAAAAAAATAATTCTAACGGGAGACGCACCAGACAATGCCACGATTAGCAATCTCTGAGACACTCACCAGCCAAAACCATTCCATAAGTCCACAACAGGATGCAAACTAATGCCAACAACACCGTAACAATAATAAGCTACACAAAACAACTCAATAATCGTTCTAGGAACTCGGACGAGCCACCAAATAAGTAATGAAATAATGTGGCGTAAGGTATTTAAACACTTACTGGACCACCATTATTGTAGATGCGCAGGTCTGAGCAGATTTTATCCTGCACAAACTGCCACCAATGCGCGAGTTCTTCCTTTTTCCGATACTAAATTGCTTTTACTGTAATTAGGAAAAATGTAACTTCACAAGGGAATCCAACTTATGTTGGTCTACCAGAAAATAGACCTTTTATTGAAACTATCACAAAATTACATTAAACATTTGTATCGATATTAGCTCTGATTTAATAACTACGTTGACAAGAATTCAAATTAAAACAAACAGACATTGGGAACTTAAACTGTTGGCACATTACTTGACAGATTAATAGCTTATGAAAAATAAGAAATAGGAGGAAGAAGATGAAAGCTAAGTTAACTGAAATTTATTCTTTTGAACCAGACTGGGTGACACCTTTTTCCCCACACGAGCAGACTGCTGGGCTCCCGCACGTTCAAACACACCACGGCTCGTTACCTGTTGACGGTTCGTCTCTTGGAGATAAGAGTGGAGAAGTGACTGGACACACACGTGGATGAGTTTGTCCACCGGCCGTCCAGTTGGGACTTCAGCGTGGGTGGCTGATTCACGGTACGAGGAACTCGCCTCCCTCGGCAGGAAACAACGGTCAAGCGCACAGACTGATTTTCAAAATAAAACTTCAGAAAACAAATTCTTCCAGAAATGAGTGAAAGGATCACAGTAAGGCTTTACTATGATTCCAGCTGAAACGTGGGTCGAGTTGACACATGACCGGAACGTCTCCAGCTTTCCCAGAGGAGAGAAAACCAGTTGTCAGTTAGTTCACTCCAAAACCCCCCAAAAAATGCAGGAAATGACCTTTATATGGGAGGCGGGGTCTTCCCCACCTCCTTAATGGCTACAGGCTGGTTTAACAAAATAAAAGATGGAAGTTTAATTCCATAGGCAGAAAGTCTCTTGACGGACAACAGGAAAACTGTTTACATAAACAGCCAGGTGGCCTGCTTGTGAGCACAGAGAATATTATGGCTAACTTCATAGACAAAACAGAGAAGGAAGCAACAGCTAACCGTTTACCCTGAACTGTGTCTTAGAATCAGAGCCTGCTTGCTTTTGCAGAAATAAAACCAGCAGAAGGTCAAAACTCATGAAAGTAACAGATCATCATTAAAATGACAAAATATACTGTTGATCAACTCTGAATTAACACACATTAGAAAGAAAGTTCAATCTGATTAATTAGTGTCCATTAATTCATAATAATTGTAAAAAATATAAGTGTCCATTTGTCTCCTTGAGGGCTTCAAGAAGGTGTAACACTTAGAGTTTCAGAGAGATGTGGAGAGGCCCACATCCCATACGGACATGAGGGTGCTATATTCCTACATGACCAATGAATCAGGTTTGAAAAGGCTCCTAAAGTGAGCTTAAGTTGTGTCGAAGCACAACAAATAATTTGGGAACCACTTTGGACACTTTGTTTCTAGTGTTTGGTTTTTTTTTGTTTATGTATTGGTCCCATTTTTTGAAGTGAAAATATAAAAAAATATATATAACAGTTTGACACAAAAATGGTAGCTGGCACCAAAAGACCATTTCTAAAAAGCCAAGACTTGAATCTACTCTGGGGATGCAGGTTGCGTCGCTGCAGCCTCCTGGGATTTCTGCATTGTGGTTCCTGGGGGTCGCTTCCCTCTGCTTTTCTCTGGGGAGGTGCAGTTGTCCCTGTTGGGGGACTCCCGGGGCTCCAGACTTGGGGGGCGCTGTGTGTCTGTGGCTCCGGTCCTCCCTGTGTTACCATCATGTCCTCTGGGGGCGGGTCTGTGGGTCACCACATTGAGCATGGAGAAATCCTATATTGACAAGCATGCTCACACAGGTGTTTAGATTCAGGTGTTTATCAGATACACACTCAGTTGTGAAAAAGGTTGTGGTGGCCACTAAATACATCTTGTATTACCATGTACTGTATAAAATACTTTCTAAGGATGTTATAAGTATCATTATACTGTATATGTTGTGGTATCCTCCCACAGACTGAGAAACCCCAAATATATTAGGCTACTTTAGGCAACATTAGCCTGCCTCTCACACAGTGACTGTTGGATGGGCACCTGTGACCCCGACACAAAAAAGCCGGTAAAGATGATGGATGGGTAGAAATGTCTGCTGGACCTGGGACTTCTGTGTTCGTCTCGGTGTCTTTTTTTCCTCTCAAACCCAGCCAGTCGAGGCAGATGGCTGCCCATCCTGCAGCCGGTTCTGCTGGAGGTTGATAAAGGGCGTTTTTCCTCTCCACTGTCGCCTCATGTTTGTTCAGGATGGGAGCTGAATCACATTCAAAATACAAGAACTTGCTAATTGAAAGTTTGATTCAGTCTGCTGGTTTCCCTTGGGGAAGAAAAAAAAACTTTAATATATATATATATATTTTAATAAATGGATACCCTGTTGTCACGATCCGGGCAGGAGCTGGACGAGCTGGACGCCAGGGCCGGTTCAAACTGGAATCTGGACCGGCTGGCGTGGAAGGATGGACCCAAAGCAGGAGGACCAGATGACTCGGAGAGACAAAAATGACAATTAGTGAACTGTACTAACATCATACAGGATAAATTGCTGAATGAACAGCAAAAACTTACCAGGTCCCCAAAAGGGACCCTTGGTGCAGACAAAGAAGGAGCCCATGGAAGAGCAGGTGGAGCAGACCAGCAGAATCATGACACCATGGAAGGACAATGCTCAATTAACGTCATGTGCAAGGACTTGCCACTGCAGCTACAGGAACACAGCTCCTCCTCGTGTGAAGTCAGGAAACCAACTGCCTCCTCATGTGAAAGTCACAGAGACCTAAATACTGATCACTAATGAGACAAGAGGAAGACACCTGTGGACAATTAAGAGGAGAAAACATGTGAGAACATGTGACATCCTCACACCTGTAAATTGGAATTAACCTTTTTTATTTATTTATTAAATTGTAAGATTACTTTTAATGTTAATTTTACAAATAAACTTGAATAACTTGTAATTATTATTAAAACATCTATGTCACAGTCTTGGTGGCATTAACCCAAAAATGCAAACTGACATGAGGAGCTTGAAGAAAAATAAAACTAAAGTGTATTTTAAAACCTTGCTTCCATCTAACATAATGGAAGGAGGCCTGCTGTGGTCTGAAGCACACATAATGCCACACTGAAGGTGGACGAGAGCTGAGGGACTTCATGGACACCTGGAATAAAGACAACTGGGGACAGGTGAGAGTGGACAGGAGCTGAAGGAGCAGAAACTGACTGAAGTTATGGAAAACAGCATGGAGACCAATAAAAGAAGGAATCTCAGAGTGAAAATGAATTGTTAAGAGTAGGCCTATCACTAAAATGTCTAAATTATTATTATTATTATTTAAATAAGGGGCAGATGGAATAATTGATTTCTTCTTTCTGCCCGCTTTTCATTCAATGTTTTTTTTTCTTCTTTTTGATGGTTTTCTTTAGTTTCTTTTAAATTAATGAATTAAATAATAATAATAATAATTTAATGGCTTTACATCTGCTAAGTTCATGGCATAAACCAACACAGACATGTTCCTGTTTTAGTATTTTACATAGCTTTACAATGTAGCTATATTTGTTTCATTTTTTAAATTTAATTTTCTTGTAATTTTCAATTCATATGCTTTTTTATGATTGTCTGATATCTCCTAAACGATGGCTGCAAGTATCAAGCTGTGAAATCCTTCTTTTCTACAACTGATAGGGGTTGATCATTAATTAATTACGATGAAGTTTAGCAGCTTCTCTGTAATCTTCGCGCTCCGGGGCTTCAGCGGGACACTACTCTTGTTCAATCCGGGGCGGGCGGTCTGATTTCGGTCATCCGCGCTCAGTCTGCCCCTCCTCCGAGATGGGCAGACTGAGCGGGTCAGATTGGGCGCGACTGGCCAGGGTCGGGCTGCCTCTACGGATTGAGCGAGAGGAGTGCCCCGCAGAAGCCATGGAGCTCAAATGTCCAACGTAAAATTAACTTTACCGCGGTTTAATGTGGCGCTATAGCTCTGCAGACATTGTACGTTGCTGTCTTGTGGTGTTTAGTGTAAAATACTTCCACACAGCGGACATGTTACGATGAAAAGTTAGCTAGCTGTTAGCCACAGTGCTACTGCACATTGCAGCTGGCTGCAAACTATGAACTGGATTTCCTGAATGTGAGGTGGGTCTTATTACTCTGGGTTCATGAGACACGCCTCCAATCAGGAAACCCATTCCATAGTTTGAAGCCAACGTGTGGAGACGTTTCTTAAGACGCAGACGTACATGTGGATCGGAAATCTCTGCAGGTTGGATAGGAAAAATCCGATGCGTAAATTATGCTGGTATCGGAGGCCGATACCGATACGGGATCGGCTCCATCCCTACTAACAACCTGTAGAAATAAAGGTTGAATTAAAATTACTATTTTACAGAGCAGTGAAATATAGCAGGTCCAATTCTGTCAAGTGTCCTAACCCCCCCCCCCACACACACACACACACACACACACACAAACTTCGATGTCCGACCCGAACTTTTCTCAGCTGAATTCAGTCCTGCGCGTTGTTCTGCTCCAATCTCTATTACCACTGTCAGGTGCTTCAATTCTCTGTTGTCCATCTATTTATTGTCAGACTGAGTTTATTGCAACTTCTCAGACTGATGAAGTATTTTGGATTAAAGACTAAACGTTTTAACAAGTTTTTAATTTTTAATTTTAGCTTTTTAGTTTGATTCTTTTTTTGAATCTATCCAGAGGACCTGACTTAACTTTATAGTTAGATTTGTTGTATGTTCTTCTGTAGAAAAGCTGCGCTACGTCATTGAGAAGTTGACCAGTCAGGGTGGCGAACAGCCCCCAAACACAGAAGCAGTTCAGTCGGCTGCTAAAGTAAAAGTGAAAACCCTTTTTTTTTTTTACACATTAATGCGGAATAAACGTGACTCTCGATAAAAAGTGTTTCAAACAGAGAACACTTACATCACATTGGTTGCTATACAGTAAATGGGTTTTTCGTGGACTCATGGACTCATGTACTATAGTGCCACTTTGTTTTGCGGTTTTATTTGTGGCTTTTGCTTTCAACAAACAACTTCTGGGTGAGTAGCCTGAAGATAAGAACACAGTAATAATGTGCATAAATTATGTGAGTCACTAATACGAGTACCTGAAGGAAACGCTAAAGCAGTTTGACTTTACTTGAAATAAAAACGGAGAAATTTCGATCAACAGCGCCCCACCAGCCTGGCCCACATGGCACAATAATCCCTGCACAGCTTTGGGCACCCAGGTTGTCAACCTTAACCCTTAGACAGGTTCAATGTTATATTTGTATGAAATAGTTCAATTCCAAAGTGTTATTATGCTGTTATTAAAGAATAAATGGTTCATAACTGAAAAAAATGAGAGAAAAGAAAAGAGGTATCTTTCCACTCTGTAAAATCATTTGAAAGTTTATTGGTGTTTCTGTTCAACATGTTTATAATTCAGTAATACAGAAACTGGGACAGTCTAAGTTTGAAGGCATTGTGAAGAAAAATAAGAGTATGGACACTAAGCTAAAAGTGGGAGATGTACTGTGATTATGTGGATAGGAACCAATGTGTTGGTGCAGATTCACTGGGGACTCATCAGAATGACGGCCCTATATGGTCCAACCATGTGCATGCTATGAAAGAGTGTCAATAAAGCCTGACTAAAAGAGCTACAAGTGCCTCTCGACTGGCTGATATAAACATCGATGAGTAGATATAACCATACAACGCTGGGATGGGGTAGTGGGGGGAACACACACTACTGTAATTGGCCTGTTGGTAGGGTCTGGGGGTCCTCCCCCAGAAAACTTTGAATAAAGTAAATGGTAAATGGAGCTTATTTATATAGCGCTTTCCAGCCCCCTGTGAGGAGCCCCAAAGCGCTTTACAATACCAGCCATCCACCCATTCATACACACATTCATACACCGGTAGTGGTAGCCTGCCTTGCAAGGCGCCATCCAGACCTACCGGAGTAGGTAAGTAGATGTCATTTCCTGCATTCTGGTGTATTTTAACAGGTAGTTAAACATGTTTACCTACATATGCAAACCCTTGATTCAACAACTATTTTATAGACAGATTCCTCATTTAACTGTCCATTTATGCATCATCCTGTTTTTAAGCTCAGCTCTTATGACTAAGATGATGAAATAAATGTGGCACAATTAATCACAAACAATGACTTTAGGGATGCAGTTTACTTTTATTTTGTTCATTTTTTATGTACCCGGTAGTTTTATTTGTAACACAACATGCCGTTGTGCTAATGCACGGTTAAAAATAAGAATATTTACTTTACCCAATGAACAGGTGCCATTTTGATAACCACCAACAGTGAATTTAGGGGGCATTTAACTTTTTTGTGATTAGTGATAGGCCTAACAAAAATGGCACAGCATCATGCAGCCTTAATTTCACTTTGTCAAGCAATACAGTAATGACAAAAAATATATAAAACTTATTTTCAGTTTTGTCAACCTGCAAGTATATTAAAACAAAATGTGTTTTGATGAACTCAACGTTTTACAATGCCTGCAGTTTCTCAAAGTGATAAAGATCTTATCAATAAGGATTCATAGAGACAAATATGGAGATAAAAGTTTCAGTGTCAGAGGCCTGTATCAATAACTATATTTCACCTAGCTTTCTATGAACAACCATGGTTTGTAATAAATGAACCTTTTAGATTTTAATTATGAGACTTAAAACGCTGATGATAAGTTCTTGTTAAGTGAATTAATGGAATTTGTATGGAATTTTTTCTTTCTTCGAAGGATCATGGGATTTTACAT
>JBBPBX010004832.1:8905-23046 GCA_038048925.1 Garcialebias charrua
GGTGGTTGAAAAATGGAGGCAAAGGTGCAAATGGAAAAATGTGGATGTATGGCAGTTTGAGGAGCTGTATGGACGAGAGAAGAAAAAAAAACTTTACGGCAAGGTGTTTGAGTTAAAATGGGATAGCTGGAGAAAATGGAATAAATGAAATGGAGACAAGTGGGATTAAGGAGGTAGTGAAGGGGGGGAGAGAAGAGGCATGAAGGGGGCAGATGAAGTCAGAATATAAAACAAAATGATTAAAGAATGGGTGGAAAGGTGCAAGGCTGGGTGAAGAAAAGCTGGAGGAGAGAGAATTAGGATGGGTGGATAGATGGATTTGGGGAGGAGGAGGCAATTTTAGATAAGAATAGACAAAACTGAAAGAAAAACCACAGGCGGAGTAAAGGTTAGTTGTGACTAAAGAAAGTGGCAACGGGGTCAAATGAGTGTGTCAAAGAGTGAAAACGAAAGACATAAAATAATTTGCCTTGCACATATCTCCCCATTTATGCGTGGATGAAAGCATTAGGGATCGTCGATATTTGTGTGAGGGTGTGCTTGTGTAGCCAATCAATAACTGATAAATAAATTAGCAGCAACAAAAATATCAAAATACACCAGCAAATACAAATAACCCAAGCTCTTATTGGCAATGAGTGGTGGAAAAAAGAATGAATGGGTGTTAGAGCATGCACAAGTTGTGTGTGAGTGTGCCTCTTTTGTTGCAATGGAAAACGTTTGGCGCCTCAGTTGTGTGTAGGTGTTGATGATTTCAGCATGGCGTGACGTTCTCTCATGTTCACGTCCGGTGTGTGACATCAGACGGCGTTTTACTGAAAGGCTTACCGGTCTTTATGTCAGGTGTCGGATATCAGTTAATGTGAAAACCTCACGCAGAAGCATGTGGCTTGAATGAACGGTAGAAGAAGAACAAAAGGTTCACCAGGAGGATGTAAATAATGGTGACTGAACTACCAACACATTGTCATTTCTCTGGCCACGTCCTTCAAATCATGTTTTGTGGTAAATCTTGGTCGCATGACAGGAAAGGAACTTGTTTTCTCTGAACAAACAGAACTGAATGCATTCATTCATTTTTCAGACCTGCTTCATTTTGTTCAGGGTCATTGGGATGGGGGGTGGGGGGTGTTGATCCCAGCTGGGCAAGAGGCGGGGCGAACCCTGAACAGGTTGCGAGTCACACACAACAAATAGATCCATGCCCAACTACCAAAGAGCTGAAGCAAATATAAAGTGGAAAAAAAGGGGGAAAAATGTCTGTTTTAATTTAGGTGAAATGCAAAGCTGAGCATATACTGTACTTAAATAATGTGCAATGATTAAAATTGTTCAACAGCCTGTATTATGTATCAGCCAATTAAAATGCTTTCTTGTAAATTATTCCAACTTTCACGGTACAACGGCACGCCATGTCCCAGTCTGTCTGAAACCCTGCCTCTTTAAGCCCCACCAAAGACTCGGTCTGCTCAAACGGCGTAAAAGGCAGCAGGCGGCCGTTTGTTTTAGGCAGACCAATCTTTACTGGGGAGGCCTTATCTAAATTAGTTACACAGTAATTTCTGCAAGACAGGGGAAGGGAAAAAAAAAACTGTGCAGTCATACAAAATAGTTGTTTAAAAACCAATTTATAAAGCCCTATAAGCCCTAATAAAACCTGCCTTATTTATTTGTAGTTTTAGTTAGGATTTAAAACATTTGAATCAAATAGTAACATTTTAGCAAAAGCAAAAGGGTTTTCCATCCATACATCCATTCATCCATCCATAATCTTTACCCACTTCCTCATTTTTAGGTTGCGGGATTCACTGGTGCCCATGTCAAGCTATCCCTGTGCGAGAGGCGGGGACACACTGGACAGGTCGTAAGTCCATCACAGGGACACAAACAAGACAATCATTCACACTCAGGGACAATTAGAGTTATCAATTAGCCCCTAACAGGCTTCTGTGGGAGGAAACCAGAGTATCCAGAGAGAAAGCCCAGGTATGCATGGAAATAACATGCAAATCCACCCTGAAAGGTCCCTGGCTGGGATTTGAACTGGCGACCTTCTCGCCTAGAGGCAACAGCTCTACCAACTGAGCCAATGGTCCACCATGAAGGGGTTTTAGTTACAAATTTTATTTGTTAAATCCAATCAATCCCTGTGTTTATATTTTAGGCTATTTAGTTTTTCAACTAAAGTGCAAAACTTGAAACCTAAACAAAGTTAATAAATAAAACAATAAAAGGTAAAGGGTTTAGTTTGCTAATGAACAGAATATTTGATATATCCTGTTAATGCCCTTTAGTTTAACAGGATGTTATGTGATTTAAGATAAAAATATATATTTTACCCTAAAACCAACATATTTGGCTCTTACTTTGAAATAGGCTATACAAATTGTCAAGAGTACAGTACAAACTAAGCCTGCCCTCTTGTCTAGTGCTCTCTTGGGTGCTCTTGCGTTGAGTGGGCTCTCCAATCACCTGCGTCACCTGTCTCTTCTCCCCTGTCCAATGACTGATTGCCTTATTAATGTGGGTCACCTGCTGCCTGATTCAGGCTCTAGTCTGGACACAGCTACCCATCGAACACACTCTGTGCATCCCAAACTGCCTCCATACTAAAGTGCCATCTCCTGACTTCCTGCTCCGATGGCTCAACGGCAAGCTGTGTGCAGGTTTGTTGTGAGGAGCAGTGTGCTGGTGACTCACAGTGAAGACTCAAAATTAAATTGAAGAACTTAATATCTTGTGTGGTGGGATTGTATCACACTGTTTTTGTATGAGAGTAATATATCTGCCCAGCTACAATATTTACACACATCCTACTATGTGTAATAACTAGGAGTGACCTGATCTAATGATTTTTTTGGGATCAATTGGGAATTTTTTGCAAGTAACTACTGAACTGTTCTGATCTTGCATTTAAAAATATTTTCATTCTGAAGACATTCTGGCCTGTACATCACAACAGTTGCTGTATGGCATATTGTGGCTAAAGTAAAATTATAGACAGATGGTCAACAGCAGAGACTAGCAGCATAATATGACAGTTATGCCAATACAAGTCAATTAAACTTTTTTTTTTTAAATTCATACTCCAATCTTATTTTTGAGCGAACATCCCTAGTATTAATATTACAGTAAATGTGATGTCCGTCATGGAGAAGTCTTGATGACTTCTCTGCATTCCGCACAAATGACTAAAAATAGAATCCAGTAGAAACTTAAAATCCAGATCAGCTGGCCCATGTGGACACCACATTCATGCAACATGTAATACTTGACAATTTCTTGCAGTATATCAAATATTAAATATCTCTTGTTCAAGTTAGTATTGTTTCATTCATTTCGCATGAACAGTATTTTTAATTATACACAGAGGGATACAGTATGTATGTACACTTTAGTCTGTTGTCCCTCGTGGCCTACTGTGTGTGTGCCTGTGTAGGGGTGTGTGATAATGAAAGCTGTTGACTGTCAGTTGTGATTGGCTTCTTCATCAGTCTTTAGAGATGGCTGTCTGAATGGTGCCAGACAGACGGCATACATTGTGTTCATGCATGTGTGTATTTTGTGCTAAAGAACAGGATGTGTTCGTGCTTGGATTAATGTACTTTCAGCAACTGATTGTATGTGGATCTATGTGTTTGCATTTAAATGTTTACCTGCATTGGTTTTGATCACTGTGTGTCAGTAAAAATGTCCAGAGTCTGTGTCCAGTTTTGTGGGATGTAAAGACGTAAAGACGTAAAGACAACCCTTTGCCATTTCCCATTTTCTGAGGCCTGATTATAAATTATCCCAAACTCTGTTAATTGCCCCAATGGTTATATTTACTTTGCTTTGTTTGTTTCTCATTTGCTTTTTAGCATCCATCCATCCATCCATCCATCCATCCATCCATCCATCCATCCATACATACATACATACATACATACATACATACATACATACATACATACATACATACATACATACATACATACATACATACATACATACATACATACATACATACATACATACATACATACATACATACATTTTCTTCCGCTTATCCGGGGTCGGGTCGCGGGGGTAGCAGCCTAAGTAGGGAGGCCCAGACTTCCCTCTCCCCAGCCACTTGGAGCAGCTCCTCTGGGGGAATCCCAAGGCGTTCCCAGGCCAGCCGAGAAACATAGTCCCTCCAGCGTGTCCTGGGTCTTCCTCTGGGTCTCCTCCCGGTGGGACATGCCCGGAACACCTCACCAGGGAGGCGTCCAGGAGGCATCCTAACCAGATGCCCGAGCCACCTCAACTGGAGAAGCAGCGGCTCTACTCTGAGTCCCTCCCGGATGACTGAACCTCTCACCCTATCCCTAATGGTGAATCCAGACCAAATGCGTTTTCTACTGCAGCAGCGTCCAGTTTACATGCAAAGTCAATGGTGGACGCACCTCCAGGCGCCTCCTGGCGTCTTGCGTCACGTCGCGTGCGTGTTGAGCGTGCTGGAGAGCTTTTTCCGTGCACGTGAACCCGCGTCAACCTCCAAAGCACGCCTCCAACATGCTGAAGATTTCGCCGTTCAACTTTCAAACGCCGCTCAAACTCTACCTGATTGGTTGGTGTGTCAACCAATCAGGGAGAGTTGGGGGAGAAGAGAGGGGGTCAGGGGGAGAGTCCCTATGTGACGCGGAAACCAGCTTCTCACCCTATCTCTAAGGGAGAGTCCAGACACCCTGCGGAGCAAACTCATTTCAGATACTTGTATTCGTGATCTCGTTCTTTTGGTCACAACCAAAAGCTCATGACCATAAATGAGGGTAGGAACATAGATCGACCGGTAAATTGAGAGCTTTGACTTTTGACTCAGGTCTCTCTTCACCACGACTGACCGGTACAACGCCTGCTTCACTGCCGACGCTGCATCTATCCGCCTAGCGATCTCTTGCTCCATTTTTCACTCATTCGTGAACAAGACCTCAATATACTTAAATTTCTCCACTTGGGGCAGGACCTCCTCCCTCACCTGGAGAAGGCACTCTACCCTTTTCTGGCTCAAGTTTTTTAGCATATTTTGTGAAATTTACACCGCTTCCATCTTGATATGCTGGTGAAGATTCTCAGTCGTCCAGGACATGATAAATCAAAAAGGCGTTCAATTCAAGATCAACTGGACTTTATTTGTAACAGAAGACGTTTCGCTTCTCATCCGAAAAGCTTTATCAATTCAATGAATCAGACTGTGTGTGCGTGTGGCTTTATAACAGGAGTCACGCACCATCATATGTAAATTGCAAGCTGAGGTAACACATACATGTAAATTGACCGATCACACCTTAACAGTAGGGAGTTCCCTTGAAGTCTCTGACAGCAGACACAACAACTGTATGTAAATTGACAAAAAACACCTCACAGGCCAACAACAGAGGTTTCTCAACAAACTTTGCTAGTCTAATTCACAGACAAGACACCTCTGCTCCCATCCGGTGTAAAACGTTTGTGAATCAGCCCCAAAACTGAGTTGTAAGTCTTGGAAAGTTGAAATCTCAGACCTCCTCCTCTGTTAAGAGAAGGTTTTTCTCTCTTAACATACAAAGCTTCCTTAACACCTCTCTCAAACCATCTGTGATCTCGGTCCAAAATTTGCACATTTTCATCCTCAAATGAGTGACCCTTGTCCGTGAGGTGGAGGTGAACAGCGGAGTTTTGTCCAGAGGTGGTGGCTCTCCTGTGTTGGGACTTGCCTCTCCACAGACGAATGTCCCAACACAGGAGAGCCACCACCTCTGGACAAAACTCCGCTGTTCACCTCCACCTCACGGACAAGGGTCACTCATTTGAGGATGAAAATGTGCAAATTTTGGACCGAGATCACAGATGGTTTGAGAGAGGTGTTAAGGAAGCTTTGTATGTTAAGAGAGAAAAACCTTCTCTTAACAGAGGAGGAGGTCTGAGATTTCAACTTTCCAAGACTTACAACTCAGTTTTGGGGCTGATTCACAAACGTTTTACACCGGATGGGAGCAGAGGTGTCTTGTCTGTGAATTAGACTAGCAAAGTTTGTTGAGAAACCTCTGTTGTTGGCCTGTGAGGTGTTTTTTGTCAATTTACATACAGTTGTTGTGTCTGCTGTCAGAGACTTCAAGGGAACTCCCTACTGTTAAGGTGTGATCGGTCAATTTACATGTATGTGTTACCTCAGCTTGCAATTTACATATGATGGTGCGTGACTCCTGTTATAAAGCCACACGCACACACAGTCTGATTCATTGAATTGATAAAGCTTTTCGGATGAGAAGCGAAACGTCTTCTGTTACAAATAAAGTCCAGTTGATCTTGAATTGAACGCCTTTTTGAGTTCCATCTTGATAGTCTGTGGTATACTGATAAATCAAATGTCAGAGTCAGAGTCAGAGTCAGAGAGTCTTTATTGTCATTTGCACCGCATGTGGTACATGTGATGAAAACGAGATTATGTACACGGGGTCCCAGTTACATCCAACAACAAATGCAAGAGAAAAACAGTAATAACATCTAGAATTAACTAAGAAAAACATCAACTAGTAATACACTAAGCCTAATATAGTGGGAATAAACAGCAGCACGAACATGAGTTTGTATGAGCAGATGGTCACAGATGAAATGTACCGGTAGCTGTCAAGTTTTAATCCTTTTTTAACACTATATGGGCTTGACTCATAATAGGGAATGATGATTATATTATTAGTGTTTCATTTTTATTTTCTTCGGTTATCCTACTACTACCAGTTTTTAACAAAAGAATACTAATCAACAAAATTTGGCTTCAGATATTGTAACAAAGAGCCGCAGTTGAAATTTAATATACCAGTCAAGAAGGCTTCAAAGTGAGCTGAGTACAAATGTCACTATATTTAAAAAAAACTTTTTACTTGAATTTATAGTACCCTAAAGCTGTTATTGCAATTACCGTATTCGTCGGCCTATAAGTCGCACCGGAGTATAAGTCGCACCAGCCAAATATGCCAAATTAAATGGAAAAATCAACGTATAGGTCGCACCGGCCTATAAGTCGCACCGGCCTATAGGTCGCACCTCACGTGAGCTGGTGTTTTGCCCAAAATGGACTGGCTGCCAAATTGTTTGGAAGGACTTTTGACAAGATTATCACATTAAAACTACAGTATTTTGTTTTATGTGTCTTCATTAATAAATGAACATTATTTTGGACTGGCTGCCAAATTTTTTGGAAGGACTTTTGACAAGATTATCACATTAAAACTACAGTATTTTGTTTTATGTGTCTTAATTAATAAATGAACATTATTTTGGACTGGCTGCCAAATTTTTTAGAAGGACTTTTGACAAGATTATCACATTAAAACTACAGTATTTTGTTTTATGTGTCTTAATTAATAAATGAACATTATTTTGGACTGGCTGCCAATTTTTTAGAAGGACTTTTGACAAGATTATCACATTAAAACTACAGTATTTTGTTTTATGTGTCTTCATTAATAAATGAACATTATTTTGGACTGGCTGCCAAATTTTTTAGAAGGACTTTTGACAAGATTATCACATTAAAACTACAGTATTTTGTTTTATGTGTCTTAATTAATAAATGAACATTATTTTGGACTGGCTGCCAATTTTTTTAGAAGGACTTTTGACAAGATTATCACATTAAAACTACAGTATTTTGTTTTATGTGTCTTAATTAATAAATGAACATTATTTTGGACTGGCTGCCAATTTTTTTAGAAGGACTTTTGACAAGATTATCACATTAAAACTACAGTATTTTGTTTTATGTGTCTTCATTAATAAATGAACATTATTTTGGACTGGCTGCCAATTTATTTAGAAGGACTTTTGACAAGATTATCACATTAAAACTACAGTATTTTGTTTTATGTGTCTTAATTAATAAATGAACATTATTTTGGACTGGCTGCCAAATTGTTTTTAGCTGACATTACAGTAAAAAACGTGTCTCAGTTTAAAATGATGACAGAAACAGATACTGTATTTATTTTATGGCTTTTATTTATTCATTCAAAACCATTGAAGTCTTCATCTTCTGTGTCACTGCACCATTTTTGGACCAGGCAGATGTCAACAGTGTAGGTACTGTAAAGGGTTTCTTAGCGCCCATAGCGGCCGAAACTGGTACTGCACCATTTTTGGAGCTTTTGACCAAAGTCACATTATGACCAAAATGTTGGAAAAATCGACGTATAAGTCGCACCGGCCTATAAGTCGCAGGGCTTAGAAATGTGGGCAAAAAGGTGAAAAAAGGTGCGACTTATACGCTGGAGAATACGGTAATATCCTTTGTCCACATTTACTCTGATCATTGTATAGCAATATTTACTAGAAAGCCTCATGACTTAAACAATTGGTGTTAGGAGGTAGCACATTTTGAGCATTGCACTTTTACAATGCCTGAACAGCCTGGGTATTTGCATCACACTTTTCTTTCAACCCAAACTGACCAATGACCCATCTGATCAACGCAAACCAGCTTTGATGGTTGTTCCACAGGGGCTTTTGGTTACCGTATTTTCCGGAATATAGGTCGCGGCTTTTTATCATTTTTGTATGCCCTGCAACCTATATTCAGGTGCGACCTATTTATGGCTTTTTATAAAATAAGCTGATTTGTAATCATTTATTAACAAAAATTAAACTGAGGCACACTCTTACAATAATGTCAGCTAACAAATATATTTTTTTAGGTGTTTATCCTGCTAAAATTATTCATTTATTAAAGAAAAGTTCAGCTCAGACACATACTTGCTATAATTTTTATCAAACAAATAATTGTTTTTAAGTGTTAATCTTCTTAAAAGCCTTGCTGTGCACTCATGTGGCAGACATTTGCAGCAGAGCTAAACACGGTCCACATTTTGACGTAGGTGCGATCTATATTCAGGTGCGACCTATATATGGATTTTTCCAAATTTCTGGCAATAATTGGACAATGCGACCTATATTCAGGTGCAACCTATAGTCCAGAAAATAGTGTACATATTCGACCGGTCTTTCTCACTGTGGTACAGTGGTCTCCTCCTTCTCAAGGCCTTCCTCTCCATAAAGAGACACGCCTGCAACTTCAGCTTTGAATTTAGTAAGGCTGAATTCATGTTTTTGGACAATGTTATAGTCTCTACTGTCTCTCCAAAAGATAAGCCATGTCTCAACAATAGCTAGATCAAGCATGCAGAAGACCACACAGTGACAACACTTTTTGGATTGAATCTTTGTTCTGTATAGGAGTACTGTATGAGGGAGTCGAGTAGATAAAATTATTATTATTATTATTATTATTATTATATTTAAAAGCGCCTTTCAGGACACCCAAGGACACTTAACAAACCAACACAGTGTAATACAGAGCAAACATTATCATCGACATAGATCAAACCCTCCCATCATTTTGTTGTATGCAGTGTCGATGCTTGGACATTTCACCTGAACTGCTGTCTTCCTTTTGTTGTCCCATCTCATCACAGTGGTTGTTGGATTTGTCGAGGCAAAGGTGGAGA
This sequence comes from Garcialebias charrua, assembly GCA_038048925.1. Lineage (NCBI taxonomy): Eukaryota > Metazoa > Chordata > Actinopteri > Cyprinodontiformes > Rivulidae > Garcialebias > Garcialebias charrua. The sequence continues at coordinate 18,409 of JBBPBX010004832.1, forward strand.
GAAGAGTGACCGCTCAATTGTCATGCCATTTCACAGCGAGGGCAACTCCATTGTAGATGGTCCCCTTTTCCTCAAATGTCCCACTTCCTTTCCCCTTCACGTCTTGTTGGGAAACTGCATCCAGTCAGATGATTTGTTCTGACTGTGCCGAGGCAGTGGATCTTTTTCTTTTCCAACATCATCTGCAGGTCAACACTAGAGAACCATTTGTTGAAGAACAACTTGTGGGAGATGTCTGGAATGATGATTGGAATGATTAGCTGTTACTTGTTCCTATGTCAGGCTGTCCAATGCAGATGGAGACACACCCAGTATACCCCTTAAAGTTGTAGACAATTCAATTCAATTTCAATCCAATTTATTTATATAGCACCAAGTCACAATATAAGTCATCTCAGTTACTGAACAGAAACCTTAATGTATATGAAAAATAAGTTAACACTATTTATCTGAGGAGCAGACTGTTTTGAATTTAACTCCATCACAGAACTCTCATCTTGAGCTTGAAGGTGAAAGTGGAAAGGAAAACTCCTTAATGAGGAAGAAACCTTTAGCAGAACCAGGCTCAGGACAAGTGACTATCTGAAAATGTGGGATTCTGTGAGATGTTCATATGTCGGAGACAGAGTCATAGAGTCTATGTACAAGTACTCAAAGAGTAAACAAATGGGCCTATGTGGATCATGTGACAACTTATTTACATTTTCGTTTGTTACTATTTGAGTTCCCCTCTCATATGTTAGCAGTGATCAATAAATGTGTCTCTTTTTAAGAAAAATACAAAAACAGGCTATGTTGCCTGGAGGCACCATGGAGTGTTAAGGACCAAAAGGTTTAGAGACCTCTGTTGACAACTGGTGTTTCCAAACCATAATGAAGGGGTATTTGATAGAGGAGTAATAGGAGGACTGTAACAGGAAATTCCAATCAATGGAGAAATAAGAGGGAGCAACAAGACATCACCAGGTCAAGTAACAACAAGCTTACAAGAAGAAGGAGTGGCTCCAATTTTTCCGAGATGCAAAAAATGAAACTTCATGTTGCTGAATCGTGATTTGAACCTGGACACTAAAACTTGATTTAGTTTGTGAGGCAGAGATGAGCTGAAAAGCAACAATATATACAACAAAGTGAAGAAGATGGATCAGCATTCAAGAATGAGATGTGTCATTGAAGGAGAGCCAGCAGGTTGGTTGGTCTGCATCAGCAAAACTCTGGGTACAAGATGAGTACAAGCCCTAGCGTGTAACTTTTATATGACAAAGCTCAAAATAGAATCAAATTAAATACAATTTATTGAGGTTGCACAGAATGTTCTACCAAACCTGTTAACTTTTTTCGGAAGGCAACTTGCCAACTCAGCAAAAATATGTAAAAAAATAACCTAACTTCACAATCTCTTTGAAAGTTCTGGATTGAAGGGGTTAAACTGGACAACACGACTAAGCTCTGAAAGACAAATATCAACTAGAATCCCATTTCTATATGCAGTGTGAATGCTTATTGCTGAAGAACTTGCTGAAAAACAGCTGAAATTAGTTGAAATCTAACTGAAATGGAAGAACAACCCAAATTAGCAGAAGAAAACCGAAAGAACACATATTTGCTGAATTAGATTTAAATAAGCAGAAAAGAGCACAGAAATTAGTAAATAAGCTAAAACAGCTAAAATTAACAAAAAATTGCCAAAAAGTAGCTGAAAACACAGAAAGAAGCTTAAACTACCGGAAAGCGGTAAGAACAGAAATGAGCTCAAAAATGTGGAATTACTGTAGTTGGAAACGTTAAAATTTGCATTAAAACAACTAAATAGTAGCTGAACGAGCATAAAAAGCTTTAAAGCAGCATAACAAGCTGAAATGAGCAGAAAGAAGATAATAGGCTGAAAGTAGCTGAAATGTCCACTAAAAACTGGAATTTATCTGAAAACAGCTAAAAGTAGCTGCTAGAAAATGCTAATGCTGAAAAGGGAAAACAAGTTTAAATTAGCAGAAGAAAGCAGAAAGAACACACGTTTGCCCGGTTAGGCTGAAAGAAGCAGAAATGAGCACAAACAATTTACAATTATTTGAAAAAATGCTGAAATTTGAAAATAAAATAAAAAAATGCTGAAAATTAGCTAAAAAACAGCAAGAAGCTGAAATTAGCAGAAGGAAGCGGAGAGAGCACATTTTTGCTGAATTTTGCTGAAAAGTTTAAATGAATTAAAAAAATGTAGAATTAAAGATAAAAAAAACTAACGTTATAGCACAAAAAAAGCTAAATAGTAGCTGGAATAGCAGAAAAAGCTGAAACGTGCAGAAATGCGCTGAAAGGAGCATAACAAGCTGAACTTAGCAGAAATAAGTTAGAAGAAGCACAAAAATGTTGTAGTTAGCAGAACCAGAAAGGAGCACAAAACTGCTGAAAACTGCTGAAAGTAGCTTAAAGTAGCTGAAAAAAGTTTAAATTTGCACAAGAAAGCTAAAAGAAGTTGAAGCAGAACAAAATGTGAAAGGAGCAGTAAAATGTTGTAAACAGATCTAAAGATTTGAAGGATGTAAAATGAGCACAATACATTTTTTATGAGGAAAATAAATGGCAGAAAGGCAAAAATTTTCAAGAAGCTAAAGTTGCACCAATACCAAAAGTCATAGCAGGACTGTCCTGAAAGAGCTGAATGTTTGATATATGATTTGTTGAAATAGCTTGAAAACTGCTGGATGAGAAGAATGCTGTAAAACGTACAGAAGAACAATGGATCACAACAGTGTGAATACTTCATGAGCATTCACACAACAACATCTGGCTAAGGAAGAGTGAATGAAAGCAACCAGGACCACCTCATCTGATCTAACCAAGTCCGGGAACTAAAAACCAGGAAGAAACTGAAGATCCTATCAACTAGATAGTTTCTATTCTACAAAATCCAGACATCATGTTATTCTTAGAAACCTCCATAACAAAAAGACACATGTGGTGAGTGTAAGAACATCTGAAGAGGCATCCATCAAAGCACAACCCTTTGAATACTGGGTGAGGGTCATCAAATCGGACTTTTCCAGTTGCAGACACTAGAAAGGAGTACTTTGATGTGGATCTAGGAGGTGCTGAATGTGCAACAAGCTTGATCCTTCAAAAACTAATTCAGAGATTTGGGACCAGACTTTCCTAGATGCTACATACCGAAAGATTGAGACCATCATGTCTTTTGTGTTACTGTTGATTTAAGGCCGAGATACACTGAAGCAGACTCCGTATACGCGCGTATACGCGCATATTTTGTGCGTATGTTTTTGCTGCTATACTTCAAGAAACTATCAGCTTTCAAACGCTCTCGTTCTCCTTGTTGTAATATGAGCAGCAGCACACGGAAGGGACTCAACTGAGCTCGCTGATTGGTCACTTGCTGACACGCCTACTGAATTGATTGACAGCGCTCAGTCAGCTGAAAGTGAAACCTTGAGAATGCAACATGAGCAGCTCGCTGGACTTCTGCGGTGTTCTGATGCGGTGTTTCTACTATATATGTTATAAAAAGTTCTCTCAGAAATAAAAATAATAACAGGGAGCGCTTTTCCTGCAGCACACAGCCCACCAGGGAATATTAAAACATCGCGCACCCAGGTAGGACCTGAATTCATTCATTTCAATCATCGAGTGAACGGAGGAAGAAGCGGTTACTTGACTTTAGGCAAAAAAACAAAAGAAAAGGCCCGATCAGCGATAAAGAAGGGGAATTTATTTCATTTGTGTAACATACAAAACAGTCCGGCGCCGGGAAGTTTATGGTCAGACACCGCGTATCGCGCACGCGGATCGCGTATGCGTAGTAAAAAAATACTTTTGCGCGTACATGCCCTGAGGGGCTACGCGGGGCTACGCTTTTGCCACAGCGTACGCTGCGTATAGGTGTACCGTGAGGACGCTCGAGTGTATCTCGGCCTTTACTTTTCCTGTGATTCTGGTATTTTGGTTTTTCTTATGTTTCCCAGCATCCCCAGTGTTTTCCCCTCACATAGTTCAGCTCCTGCCCCTCCCACGCTCACATTGATTGATTGATTGATTGATGTTTATTCATTCATTTTAAAAAAAGAACAATACAAGACAGTTTCATCAGATACAAGAATACAAGTAGGATAAAATGAAGGGAGCAGAAAGAAGATGAAATCTTATTATATCTGCCCCTATTTCACAGTTTGTTCAACCAATGATAACCTTCAAGCAACATCACAGAATGAATAATTCTACTTATTTTTCTAACTGTAATACATAAACTAGATCACAAAATGAATAATTCTACTTATTTTTTCTAACTGTGATACACAAACTACATTACAAAATGAATAATTCTACTTAATTTTTCTAACTAATACACAATATTTCTAACTAATACACAAACTACATCACACTTATTTTTATTTTTATTTTTTTGTCTATTTTTCTATTTAATTTTCCTATTTTTTTATTATTTTATTTTTTCTACTTAATTTTCCTAACTGTAATACACAAACTAGATCATAAAATGAATAACTCACATGATCCTCATTGTCCCTCCCCAGTAGTTCTCCTTAAAAACATGTGTCCTTATTCTCATTTGTGCCCGTGTATTTTACCTTTCATGTTTCTTCTCCTGCAAGTCCTTTTGTCCGATTTATT
>JBBPBX010004832.1:29938-74678 GCA_038048925.1 Garcialebias charrua
AACTTTTCTTCCTGTAGCTGGAGGGGACAGATGAGAGAGGAGCTTATTCCCTCATTCAAATAAAAAGCAAAAAGGTGTTCACATCAAACTTTTATCAGGTTCTCTTTATTATTTATTTTACATTTGTTTTTCTAATTCTTTTGATTCTGAGAAAAATGCCTACAAATATTTAAACTAGAGCCAATGAAGTTTAAAATATACAGTATATGTGTGCAGGTATGTGTTTCTCAGCAGAATGTGTCATTTGTGGATAAATGAATTTGCGTTGGCATAAATATTAATAGAATCACAAAATTTAGACAGAACTTTGTGTATATAAAGCTTCTTTACTGTTTTTTTTAATGTCCTGTTTGCACTTTCATATCATGAGTTATGGTCACACTTTTACCAATTTTTTGAAGCAAACATCTTGAATTGATTTACATTTTAATTTAATGCTCTGTCTTATGCCTATCAGTAAATATTTTCTATGCTGATAAACACTTTTTCTGTCGTTTACAGTTATTTTGTCCTTTATTGCACGATCAACTCAGGAAATTCTTATATAAATCATAATAATTTACAGTTTTTCAAATAAAATATTCACAATAACACAGCAGATCTCTGAAAACCTATTATAGATAAATGAGTTTATTAGTGGGTAAGCAGATCTTATTAATAAGTATTGAATAAAGTGTTTGCACCATAGAATGAAGACTGTATTGAACAGACATGAACAGAGCTCGTGTTTAAACGAGTCATCTGATACGTGTGTGGATAACCTTAAGTAAAGGCTGGATGGATGGTTGAGTACGAAAGGAGCTGAACTAGACACCAAAAAGACTTTTCCTAATCCATCACTGTGAAACAAAAAGGTAGAACTTTAGGTAGAAAGATAAACCTTGATTGATTTTCAAGGTTCACCTTTAAATGTTGGTAGATCCTCAAAGATAATGAAAAATAGCACAAGAATTTGATCCTTTGACAAATGTTTTGTTCATTGTGATGGAGCATCAAAGAAAAATAAGACAAAAGACTTCTAGAGATAAAATCCCTCATGTGTTTAATGACTATACAAAATGTAACACATATGCATAGGTGTTGGCATTTAGTTTGTAAAATAGGAGAAACAGAACAGAACAATCATCTGTGCACAGCAAAAATCACAAAACTTCATTTTCTTGTCATTAACGTTCAAAGCAAAAAGCATTTACATTAAACCCAGATGTTAAATATAAAGGATTAACAATAAGTTTGTTTACCATACCACTTTATTTATAAAGCAGTTAAAACAGCAACAAGACCAACCAAAGTGCTGATTTAGAAAGAAAAAAAAAAACTTTAGGGGTGGCTATGGCTGAGTGGTTAGAGCAGTCATCCTCCAATGCACAAGTTGGGGGTTCGATTCCACCAGCAGTCACATGCCAAAGTGTCCCTGGGCAAGACACTGAACCCCTCATTTCCTCCAATGTGTGTCCCATCAGTGTATGAATGTGACAAAGCTCTGATTATTCGTTGTATAGATCTAGTGATGTATGAATGGGTAAATGAGGGCACGGATTGTGTTGTAAAGTGCTTTGAGTATCTTGATAAAATAAGATATAAGTACAGTCCATTTACCATTCAACAACTACCAGTAACTCTATAAAATGTCATATATCAGGATGAGATGTTTCATTTAAATAAATAATAGTTTAGCTTATGCATACCAAACAAACAAACAAAAAATCACTGTAATGCCATTTTGTTGATATGTGCTGCTGATTTCATGCTGCTGATTTATTTCATGCTGCTGTATTCATTCATCTGCTCACAAAGACTCTTGTTCCTGCTGCTGTTGTTTGGCATATTACTGTTTTTGCTCTATTAAGTGTTTAGCAGTCTTAGTTTAGCATATTTCGTAGTTCGTATCTTAGATCTTGTTACTGTTTTTCTTATAATTTAGACTTTTGTTAGATGTATCTGGGACCCTGTGTACACAATTTTGTTCCACCACATGTGCCACATGCAATGCGACTTACACCAAAGAAACCTTGACCATGACCTTGACTAAATTTAAAATGTGTTTGTGAACAATTCATGCCGAGCGTTTGCCTAATGTGAACTCAAAACCAGATAAACTGCCAATTTCTTTTCAATGCTAGATCGATTTCTGCTGTGAAATGTATCTTCAAAACACAATAGTTGGATTTTGGGATCAGGGGACACCTGAGACATTGAAGAGGGACTGGTTTTTATTTTGTCCCTACAACAGTAGGGGTATGGCATGCTGCTGTGGTGTGTAGCGGCATCAAAATAACAAATTGTGGTGTTCATGCCCTCATTTATTTTCCATACCTGCTTTGTCATGTCGCTGGGGGCTGGAAGCTGCCTCATCTGTCACCAAGCGAGGTGGGTTACCCCCTGGACAGATCACCATTCTACTTCAGGGTCATCTCAGATGTGCAAGTTATGTGAAATGGTCATTCTGAATGGATCTTAGATGCTGTGTGTCTGACTGTGTGTGTTTCGTGTGTCTCTGAAGAGGACAGAACGATGAAACATTTGTTTCAACGTTTCAACAACAGTAGTTAAATCTGTAGTGGGTTCAAGTTGCAGAGCTAAAGTTAGCATTGTTTGCTACATGCTCACTTAGCTGGAAACTGAACTGCCAAAATGCAAAGAAAAATGCTAAATTAAAAATTTGGTGGAAATTTAATATCAATTTTACCATTGACCAAAATATGTAGGAGTTACTTTGTTTTCATGTAAAAGTATTGTGCATCATGCAGCACATAGGCATATGTGTAAAATGGCTTTAAAGTTAAGATAATAGCTAACAAACTGCACAGTGGCACAGTGATAGATCTGCAGCTTCTCAGCAAGAAGGTTGCTGGATTAAATCCCGTCCGGGGAACTTTCTAGGTGGATCAAAATACCCTGATGCATGCTCAATAATCCAGGTAGAAAAATCTAAAAAAAAAAGAAGCTAAGTCTGGTCCTCTGGACATTCAAAAAAAAAGTTTTTTTGTTGTTGCTTTTTTATTTATTTATTTTTTTGAATGTCCAGATGACCAGACTTAGCTTTTTTAGATTTCTATGTGGAGTTTTCAAGTTCTCGCCATACATGATTTTCTCCAGGTATTCCGGTTTCCTCCCACAGACCAAAAACATGCATGTTGGGCTAATTGGTAACTAAATTGTCCCTAGGTGTGAGTGAGAGAGTGAATGGTTGTTTGTCTCATTTGTCTCTATGTGTCTTTGTAATGGACTGGAGACATGTCCAGGTGTGTCCCGCTTCTCACACAGTGATGGCTGGACATGGGCGCCAGTGACCCCCATGACCTGAAAAGGAAGAAGCGGATAAAGAGGATGGATGGATGGATAGATGGATAAAATTGCCATTGCTCCTAACACAACATTTATCATTGACTTGTACCTTGAATAGTAAATCCAAATTATAAACTGCTCAATGTTTTTTAGGATAAGCCTGATGACTGACATCTGAAACAAGGATCAAAACACAGCTTTTTATATTTATAATTAGGGTTTATTTCTTCACTGTTAGGTCAAGGATTTCAGATGAGCTGACTTGAATTTTCTTGAAAACTGTCAGTCATAATGGAAGTATGAAGGTTAATGACACAGCAAATAATCCTTTTCCAACCAGTGACATTATTTTTCTTTTGGCTGCTTCCTTCTTCAGGGGGTCACAATGCGCAAACTCACATGAAAGATTTGGCAATTGTTTTATGCAGAATTAAAAGATTGTAGCACAGACCACCAGTAGTACAACCCCTACTAATCAAAGATGTAAAGCTTAAAAAAAATCTAGAATTTTAAGTTGGTAAAATTACTTCTTGGTTAGGAAAATGTACAAATTCTAAAGCTGCTTTGAGGTATAGTTGCACACATCTTTTAAAGTTAACAGAGGCTGTAAAACTTCTCTAAAATCCCGTTTTGTTCATGAATAGAAGTTTTGATGAATTTCAATTAACACTATCTGTTAAATACTTTTTAATTTGTACTTCTTCTGTCACAGAATTCAATTTCTTTTAAGTTTTTTTTTCTAAACCCACCAAATTTTTTTTAATATTGGTTATTATAACACTGTCTACAGTTGATATTGGGCAATCTGAATGAATGAATGACACCATCAAGGTGATCACAAACACTTCAGAAATATTATGCTAAGCTATCTACTAAAGAATATAATGTATCACACTGGATCTTACCCACAAGTAAAGATGACTTTAACACTGGTCTTTTGCTTTTTTTCCTTATACTACCAGTCACTTCTTTCAGATGTTCTGTTCTTCAACACACTTTCTGTCCCTCCTAGTTTCTTTTATTTTTAACCGTCTGCTGAATTTGTCTCTAGTGCAGAACAGTCTTCTTTGCCAGACTGACCAGTAATTGCACTGAGTTTGTGTAGTTGTGTGTGTTTGTGCATAATCGTGCATCGGAGGACTCCCGGCCTGTCCTGTCCCATCTCCTTGAGCAGTCATGCGATGTAGAAGGTGAGGTGGAATCTAGTGGGCTTTATCCAGAAAGATGGGAATATAACAAGATTCCCACCATCTCTGTCACACACAATCACACACACTTACACATGCACACTACAATTTCAGGGACTTTCGTCTTTTACATACACACACACAATGTATATCCCAAGGGAGAGCTTGGGGGGCTTATGCAGAGGATTTTGCTGTTCTGCAGTGTGCCTGTCAGATAAGAAAGGAGACATCGGCATGCATGGTGACACATGCTGAACATGTGCCGTGAAGGCTCTTCTCCTTTCGCTTGCCTCTTTAACCCGTCACTCAGGTACCCGCCACCCTCTGCTGCTGCTCGTAATGATACTACACACACGTACTGTCTGACATTTCATTTGGTAAACTCATACACACACGAAAAATACATTTCCACACCTCTGACAAACTGAATTTTCTCATTTTCTTACTGCATTTAGTTGCTTTGGCTATTCCAGTTAAGACCACTGAGGGTCCATCATCCCAACAAGTTAACAAGTGCGTTGGTAATTTAAAGTAAAACAATTGTTTGACCTGATCTTTCCAGTTGTTTCTTGATTTCATCTGTTGGTCCTTACTTTTCTTCACTTGTATTTCTTCTCTCTTTCCTGGATGGACCTTTTTTCTCCTATTCATAAAAAAATAAAATAATAATAATAATAATTTCAGATAACCAGATCAAACAAAGCAGAAGATTTAAAAAAAAAACTCCCACTTATTGCTATACACAATTAACAAGCTATTAAAAGAGTACAGCCAATAATGTAATTGTTACACTCAGACCATAAGTGCATTAAATATACTGTAGTGATAATTTAAAAAAGCATGTCAAAATATGTTTGGCTTTTTCTCCTGAATTAATCCTTACAAATATTAAAATGGTGATCTTTGTTTGAAAATATGTTTGGCTTTTTCTCCTGAATTAATCCTTACAAATATTAAAATGGTGATCTTTGTTTGAAAACATGGCCTATGTTTTACCGATTTTGATTTTGATGGTATGTATCTATTATGTATATATTTCTCTGCCTCCATTCATCCACTTCTCATCACCTGCAGCTCCTGCTGCTCAGCATCTGCTCACAGTGCTCAGTTGTTACAGATAAAAAAAAAAGTGTTAAAGAAAAAGAAACCATATCACTGACAATGCTTCCCCCCAGTACAATCAAATACCATTATATTTTCAGCTTGAGCCAGTTTGCATTGCCAGCTGTGATATTATGATATTATGTATTGAACAGGTGTAAAAATGTCATTTTCCCAGTTTTCAGCATCGTTACTCTTTACAGAGTTTAATCCTGAAGCGCAGCTGCTGCCACACCTACACCACCAGCCCTTCAATCTTCTTTTATCCCCACATCAATCTTTTGTGTCTCCAGTGAGTTTTGGACTCATACGTAACTCTCGTGGCCCATCCTTATTAAAGTAAGGGAATAATGTCCTATATACATGTTAATTTGACCATCAACATTCATTTGGGAATCACCGGCTTTGCACTTAATGGACACTGAAACATAACCTGAACGAAACGACCACTGATAAGACGAGTGGGCGAACTGAACCTCCAGCAGAACGACAATATTTTATGTAATTGCTCTCCTCTCACCATATGAATACCTTTCCGTTAAGCCCTTTGGCCTTGTCCTGTCTCATCTCGTCCCCACAGCACCACTCTGCACCCACCACCACCCTCCTTATCAGCACCATCCCCCAGCCACAGCCTCCTGGCAGCTCCTCCAGGCTAATTGACTCAGTCCCAGGAGGGAGGGATCATGCCACATTTCTAATTTGGCTTCTCCTCCTCCAGATAAAAGCTGCATCCCTCCATCTTTCAACCCCCCCATTTACTGAAGTCCTGCACCGTCCATAAACCCAGGCTCTTCTTTGACGATTAAATTTTTTTTTTCAATTATTATTAGAAAAAGCTATTGTCACCATGTGGAAAACCTCTAATTTATTTTGTTTGTCTGCTTCTTTGCACATCTTTCTTACAAGCAGGCTGTCTATTTTACAGACATGAATATAAAGAAAAGACAACGCCCCCGAAACACACACACACAGCACTGGCTCACCATGGGGTTCACCTTCAGAGCATCTATCTCTACAAAATCACACCTGGGGTTTTTAGTGGGTGTGTCTCTCCTTCTTTGTGTGTCTCTAAATGTGTGCATTTGTGCAAAATGAAGCTCCTTCTTTTTGTTGATTATTTGCATGTACTGTATCTAGCTATACATGCAAATAATCAACAAAAAGAAGGAGCTTCATTTTGCACAAATGCAATTGCAAGTGCAATTTGAAATAAGAAATATAAAATATGATAAAAATACAGTACATTTTTGTGTTTATTTCATTCCTATTCAAGACACTTTGATAAGAATGACTGTATTAATATAGGCGGATGCAGAGTATCTTTGTTTACAATTTTGGTTGGTGGTGTGCCTCGTGATTTTTTCAATGAAAACTCTGTGACTTGGCTCAAAAAAGGTTGAAAAACACTGATCCAGCCAACAAACATCTACATTTTTGTTGTGCTCCCGGTCTGTGTCTCAAAGAGGTGAAGCAAACTTTAAATACACTGACCTACAAGAGAAGACACAGGGACTAATATTAAATACTACACTCACATAGCAAATTTTTTACCACAGTGGTAACCTGACAGACTGTTTGAAGGAAGCATATTTAGAAAGTGAAACTGTGGTCGTTGGTGAAATGAGATTTCCAGAAGGACAGATAGGTATTTTAGCTGGAGGCTGTGGGCCATCTGCTCTTGTGGAAAAGGCATAAAGTGGTGCTTTTTGCAGCGCAGAATGTGGAAAGACTTAAGACTTCCTCTAAGTATTCACAGCCCGGTGGAAAATGCAGCCCTGAATGTGAAAAAAAAAGAAAAAAAAAAGAAGCAAGTTGGTTAGACGGATTGTTTAGTGTTCAGATTAGATTTTTCTCACACAAAAGCTGTATAGCATTTCATTAAATGTACAAAACCAGCTTGAACTTGAAGAGCAGTTTCCAAATTTGCCATCAGGCACCCAGAAGGAAAATTTCAATTGGCTACTAACAGAACAGGAACAAAAGTGGAATTTTTGTTTAACTTGTGTGTCATTTAACAGCACAGGTTTTTAACCACAGTTCCAGATATAAATGTCCAGGACATGTGACCTCAGCTTCTAAGGTGAAAGTGTCTGGAAACCATGAAAATGTGCCACCTCCCATTATAAAACAATTAGCTTTTACTCACCGTGGGTCACCAAGGTGATGAACTGATGTGAACTGTTTTACCCAACCTGGGCTCAAACCTGTAGCCTCAGGATTCTGACCACAGCACCGACCACCGAGCTACAGCAGCCCTGAACGCATGTATTTTGCTTATTATATTCCTCATAGACCTGATGTCTTTTGATGTAGATAAGAGAACATCTTTTGGTGTACCTCCTTTGAATTCCCCAGATGCATAAATTGTGTTCATTTTCATGCATATATTTGTAATGTGGGACAGTTTGTCTGACAGATCACTTAAATATTGAATGTGACTGTTCAGAACTGCACAATGAGGAAAGAAGAAAACAGCCAATGATATTGTGAGAGAACATATTTTACACCACTGATGGATCAATGAGAAACCCACTGCAACACGTTGGTTTAAAGACAATGAACAAAGTGTGATTACAGCTTTTAATCTACAAAAAAATAAAAGACAACAAATCACTTTCTTTGTTTGAAGTAGGATGGGTTTATGTCTTCCCGACTTTAATTTTATTTTCAATCAAAATCTCCTCTTAAAGCATGTTCTTTCTTTTTATCGCCATGTAATGTTTTCTTGTGCAAATTTTGGCACAGTCCCATTGTGGCGACACAGTTTTATGCCCTCAGGTACAAAACTCGAAAACAGAAAACCTCAAAATTATCCAAAATTGAAAACCTAGTTCAGAAACAATAGAAAAATAATAATAATAAAAAAATTACCAAATTAAATTTTATATAGGCTACTTTAGTAGGACTGGTTGTTTTGTTCTACAATTGTGTTGTCAGTTTTAATGCTTTATAAAACAGTTTTGTATAGTTTTGGTCAGGATTTGTTTTGACGGTTGTTCCCTCTCATCCATCAGAAGAACTGAACGGGTCACAGAAGACAGATGTGAAGCAAATGTAATAAAATGGGTCATAAAATCATCACTATTGCTCATTTACTGATAAGGTCAGAGGAAGTGGAGATATCTGCCTGAGGGCATCACATACAGTACTTTCTTCCACTCAGGCCCCCACTTTGTCATTTGCTATTTCAGCTGTTGTGTGCCTTTTAACCAGTCTAACACATAACTGTGTTTCTGTTTACTTTCCTCCACGTGCTTAAAGTGATCTTACCAGCAGATGCATGCAAACTGTAACTTCACAGAACGAGAGTAGACTGACTGTCTTAGTTGTTCAAAAGATTGATGCTCTGAGCGGTTGGTTGCCATCTGTCTGCCTTTGACATGATGAGTTATCAGCAACGTGTGGAGGCTTCAGTCTTTGTGTGCTCACAATTAAACCAAAAAAGGAGAAAAGGGGGAAAGTTGTGTCAAGTTGAACACAAAGTTGTTTTTAACTTTGTAGCTGGAGACACCTTCTGTACTGTCCAGAATGCCCGACTTAACTTTTTAGATTTTTCTACCTGGAATATTGAGCATGCATCAGGATATTTTGTATTGTAGAAAAAAAACTAATCAATAATCTATTCTCACACCTAAACCAACCAAGCATGTGTTTTTAGCACATTTTTATATCAAAAGCACTTAAACATTGCAACACGCTGCAAAACTCTCACCTCAACTTTTATAAAAGGTTCATGCGCTTTTCACTGATGCATGTATTTTGTGAATTAAAGTAACTGAAACAGCAAAACGTTAGGGTTTTTACAATGAAAGAAATTATTTGAGCATATAAGCATGTGAGAAATGAAGAGAAAGAAGAGAATGTTACATGTGTGCAGGCTTACTTGTAACTACATGCAGACACACTTCCTACAGATGGAAACTGCAGTTATTGCCCAAGGAAGTAGGACTTTTGAGAGAGTATGAACGATGGGGTGTACGAATTAAAGCCCATCCATTGCACGTTGTGCGATATGAGTCCTCCGAGGTCCGTCTGTGAGGTTCTGTCAATGAAACACTAAACGTTCAGCAAAGTTTTCAAAAAGAGGCACTGCACACTTTTTTATCTGTAAATGTGTTTGTATGGAAGAAAGACGTGAACAGGGTGTGGGGAAAGTTTGGAAACTTACTCCACAAGTCAGGTTTTGGGACTGTGTGGGGAAAATAGAGTACGGTACCCAGAAAAAACAAACATGGAAACTCCACAGAAAGACTCCAGCGTAGACTTCAAACTGTTGCTGTTCTTGTTTTGACGAAGCAGTAATCCCTGCACTGCTTCAGATTCATGATTCAGAGAAGTGTTTGGTAGTTGTTGTCAACAATCAACTTATTTTATATTAATTCCGTGTAGTGGTTCAGACTAACACTTGAAAGTTGTGGACATCTTTCCCCTACAATTAGATACTTTCTCACATTTTCTTCAACTGTCACTGTCATAACTCCAAGATACCATATTTTTTGCTGTACATCGCACTTTTTGCATAAATTAGCATGCCCTGCGACTTATACAGCAAAGTGACTTGTGTTACTGTATTTATAACCCAATTTTTGGCTGAGATCTCATGATTTCATTCATTCTGGCATGGAAAATATTGAGCACTGCCATTTTCAGCCGCTAGAGGGCACTCAACTAATATGGCAAGCCAAGAGTATCATATAGGTAAAAGTGGCTATTAATGAGACACTTGGCTTGCCATACACAGCCACCTTTGTCTCGTTCCGTCACTCCTGAAGCAAACGTCAAATCAGCTGCATTTTGCCGCGCTGCTCAGGTGAAATGCAGCTGATTTAATTTGTTATAGTGCATTTATTAAAGAAAAATTAAACTGAGACACACCTTTTACTATAATGTTGAGCAAACAAATAATTGTTTTTGAGTGTTAATCTTGTTAAATTCTTGTTAAAGTCCTCCCGTGCATGCTCTCACGGCCGCCATTTGGCAGCCAATCAATTTTTGGCACAACACCGACACACGTTTCCGGGTGGTCAGCGGCGACGCATAATAGATGTGACTTATATGGCAAAGTGACATATTTATGTTTTTTCCACTTTATTAGACATATTTGGACTGATTCAAGGATTCAAGGTTCTTCATTTGTCATTGATGTGAGTTATACGTCGGTGCAACGTGTACGGCGAAAAGTATGGCAATCAGTTTTGAGCATTAAGGTTGAAACGGATGTAGCTTTGAACCACTGCATTTATGTCCCTAACTATAAAACACTGAACACACTAAAACATTTAACACAATCATTGAGCACTCAAAAGCATCAAGACCCTGTCTGTGTCAATAGAGAAAACAAAAGACATACACTTGGGTTCTAATTTACTCCATTTTAACAAATAAAGAAAAAAGAACAAGTAAAAGGAAAAGGGCAGAGTCAGCACAACTGAATTCAACTTGGCATTCAGTTTCTAGCCTCTCGTCCTTTCTGCTCTTTTTTCCCCCATCCAGACATGAAATAGTCATTAGGTGTAGAGGTAATTCAGCCCAGCCGTCGTTGCACATTAGCTAATGTACATCAGAAACGTCAGAAGTGTGCATGTCAGCATGCGTTCATGAATACAGTATCTGAACCTTCTGTGTGCAGCTCTGTGTGTGTGTTAGCGTTCAGAAGAGTACGGTTCTGTCAAGACCAGAGGCATCGGAGTGCAGGGGTGTGTTTTTACTTCAGACAGTCCGCTTGACATGGGTTTTCTGTTCAACAGTCGACAGGTGCTAAATAATAAAAGCACCAAGAACAAGTAGAAGCCGAGGAACAGACAAGACAGGGGTGCATGCAGAGGAGGCAAGAAGAGGAAGAAACAAACAGAAACAGAAGAAAGCATTCATTCATTCAACCTTTATTTAGGCAGGTTAATCTCATTGAGCCTCGAGGACTCATTTACAAGAGAGACCGGTCTACAAACTAAAGAATGATGATAATGATGATTATAAGCAACTTGACTGATAGAAAGGTGCAGTGAATTTGATCAGTTTCTAAACATTTTCCCGTTGAAACGTCATTCCTTCTTAAAGCTGCTGTTGGTAAAGAACAGCTGAACTGTTAAAAAAATACAGTGGATAATTGGAGGAAATAGCAGTACTGAAGCTTATGGTTTGGTTGTATTGTGTTAAGGTAATTTCTCTGAAACATGAACTCGGGTCACACAGTTGTGGGCGTGAGGCTGAAAATGCAAAAGAGACAGACAAGGTGAGATTTAATGTCTGGTACTTTCTGTCTGCCTCCTCGCTGTCTTGTTTTTCAGAGTACACCTATCTGTGCTAACCTTTAACTCTTTTCCACCTTGGACACTTTTAACTGATGATCACTTAAGGATTGAACCAGAGGTGATCGGGCTTTTGCGGTTGCTGCTCCAAAACTGTGGAACAGTTTACCTGAGAAAGTAAAGACCGCTCAGACTGTTGACACTTTTAAATCTTCACTTAAGACTCATCTCTTTTACTTGGCATTTGATCCTCGCAGAATGTGAGATCAAATTTTGAGCAGATTTTATTGTTGTTGCATTTACTGATAGCTTTATTATGTTTAGTGGCACTAGATGCATTTTACTCTGTTTTTATTTTTTTAACTGTAAAGCACTTTGGTCGACTTCGGTTGTTTTTATGTGCTATATAAATAAAATTGACATTGACATTGACATTGAAGTATGTGATTAAAGCATGAAACGGTAGATCTGTATCTGATGAAATGGATCCAGCTTCCTGCTGACAGTTTGACACTGTCGATCAAAAGTGACTGTTACTGTGTCTTCCCGTGTTGCATTTCATTGATTCAAAAAGCTCTTCACCAGCTTTGCTTAGAGGATGCTAGGAAACTCTATACATAGCACACAAACTGAGGCACACACCTGGCAGAATGACTCCTCGCCCAAGGGCAGCTTTGAGTGGGGCAGCTGTGAGTGAAGGAGTAGGCCAAGTTAATAATTAAAAAAATCATCTATGAACTGAAGCTACAAACACAAATATGACTTGAAAATAAAATTAAAAAAAAGTAACCCAGAAAGTATTACATTTACAGTTGATGTGTTTAAATCAAAGTTTCAGAAATATTATTCCTCTATCATGTCATTATTCATTGATTTATTAGTCCATCCATCCATGTTAGCTCATGTTCGTGGTCATGAGAAACGATCTCCAGTGGTCAATAAATGAGAGGCAGGAAACACTCCATAAGTCAAAGTCAAAGTCAACTTTATTGTCAGAACTGCAATATGTACAGGACATACACAGGACCGAAATTGTGTTTCTCTCAGTCCCTCGGTGCAACAGTAACCATCTAAACACTAAACACTAAAACATTTAATAAACATAAGCATAAAATAGTAAAAGTGTAACACTGTCCTGAGTTTTTTCATAATAGTATAAAAGTATGAAAATTTACACCAACACTGAAACACCAAACACCCCTAAAACACCAAACACCCAATGAACATAAGCATAAAATGAAATAATAAAAGTGTAATACTGTCCTGAGTTTTTGCATAGTAGTATAAAAAGTATAAAAAGTATATCTATAAAATAAACTGAAGGTTCTAGCATTGACATTTGCAAAGAGTGGCACAGCAGCATATAAGTTAATGTACACAGTATATGTATGAGGTAGTTGATGTTGGTATAGAGGCAAAGTGGCATATGCAGTGAGGCACATAAGGCACATTTGGCATCCTTAGATAAGGCTAGTCAGAGAATGCTGTATATGTATCTGCAGTAGTGTAGATAAAAGTAGTGTAAATGTAAACAGTAGTAATAAATGTAAAGCAGTAGTAATAAATGTAAACCGTATTAATAAATGTAAACAGTGAATGTAAACAGTAGTATGACTATAGGCAGTAATGTAATACAAACATGAGGGGCCAAGATGGTGTAGTGGCAGGGCTTCCGACTTGGAACCCGAAGGACGCGGGTTCGTGCCCCGGCCACCACACACCTTGGGGTGTCTATGAGTGCACACCTAATTCTCCAGCTCCCCGGGCGCTTTCTATGGCTGCTCACTGCACCACCTGGTGGTGGTTGGGTTAAATGCAGAGACGAATTTCGTCTGTGTATGGGAAACATACACAGATGACAAAAAAGGACATTATTATTATGATTATTATTAGTGCAAATATGAGAAGTAGTGCAAACTGAATGAGCACATGACCGAGAGTTTAGTGAATAACCCGTTTGATGACACAGAGTCCAGTGTTAAAAACTTTGTGTTGAGTGGTAATGTGTGAGAAAGTTTTTTGTGTTAAGGCAGTTCAAATGGGAGGGGAGGCAGAGCAGGCAGAGTGTTTAGCATTCTGACTGCCTGATGAACAGAGCTGTCTCTCAGTCTACTGGTACGAGCCTGGAGACTCCTCAGTCTCCTCCCTGATGGCAGCAGTCTAAAGCGGCTGTGTAGTGGGTGTGTGGGATCACCTGCCATGCAGTGGGCTTTCCGAGTGAGGCGTTTGCTGTGTAAGTCCTGCAGTGAGGGCAAGGAGGTGCCGACGATCTTCTCAGCTGCTCTCACGATGCGCTGGAGGCTCTTGCGGCATGATGCAGTACATGCACCAAACCACACCGTGATGCAGCTGGTCAGGACACTTTCTATGGCACCCCTGTAGAAGGTGCACATGATGGGGGTTGAAGCTCCAGCCCTTTTCAGCTTGCGGAGAAAGTAGAGGCGCTGGTGAGCCTTCTTGGCCAGTGCTGCAGTGTTCCTGCTCCAGGACAGGTCCTTCGAGACGTGCACTCCCAGGAACTTGGTGCTGTCCACTCTCTCCACTGCGGTGCTGTTGATGGTCAGAGGGGCATGTTGTGCATCCCTCTTCCTGAAGTCCACGACAATCTCCTTTGTCTTCTCCACGTTGAGAGTGAGATTGTTGTGTCCGCACCACAAGGCCAAGCGGCTCACCTCGTTCCTGTAGTCCGTCTCATCGTTGTTGCTGATGAGACCTACCACTGTTGTGTCGTCCGCAAACTTGATGAAGTGGTTGGAGCTGTACGATGGTGTGCAGTCGTGTGTTAGCAGGGTGAATAGAAGGGGGCTCAGCACACATCCTTGTGGGGCCCCTGTGTTCAATGTGATGGTGCTAGATGTGTTACTCCCGATCCGTACTGTCTGTGGTCTCCCGGTCAGGAAGTCTAGCAGCCAGTTACACATTGAGGTGTTCAGCCCCAGACTGTCCAGTTTATGGATGAGCTGTTGGGGGATGATGGTGTTGAATGCCGAGCTGAAGTCGATGAACAGCATTCTAACATAAGAGTCCTTCGTGTCCAGATGTGTGAGAGCTGTGTGGAGGGCAGAGGAGATGGCATCGTCGGTTGAGCGATTAGGTCGGTATGCAAATTGGAAGGGATCCAGGGAGGCAGGGAGGACAGATGTGATGCTTTTCATGACTAGCCGTTCAAAGCACTTCATCAGGATGGGGGTGAGTGCTACTGGGCGATAGTCATTGAGGCATGCGGGCGTTGCCTTCTTTGGGACAGGGATGATGGTGGTGGCTTTGAAACAGGTGGGGACCATGGACCATGGCCTGGCTTAGTGAGATGTTAAAGATCTTAAGGGCCACATATAAAGACAAACAGCCATGTACTCAGACATAGGGTCCCTTTAGAATCCCCAAATAACCTACCATGTGAGTACTTTTTAGACTTTTCTGGTAAAAAATGATTTCCTTATTTTATCTGATCCTAACTAGCTTAATCCACCACATCAATTCAAATCAATCCAACTCAAACTTGAGTCATTGCTTTCAGACAAAGATACTGTATGAAAAACATAGCTATAATTAAAAATAAATGAATAAATAAATCCCATTTTTTACACATTAAGTGCCTTAAGGCCTCATTATACTCGCGCTTTGGTCCACTGGCTGGAGCGCCGCGGACTGCGCACGCACTGAGCCGTACGGCTTCATGCGTTTACAGTGTCGCTGCTGTGTTTATAGTTGACGCACGGCGGCGCATGGCAAAGTGCTGTTCTTTTACGGACCAACAAGTGGCAGTACCCTCTAAAACCTGTGCATATGTTGCAAGAAAGGGTGTAGAAGAATAAATCTACGGTAGAAGAAGAACAGTGAAAAAATTCTTTCCGCTCGCATGCTGAACTGTTGTCTTTATTAGAGGAGCAAATCATTATAGAACAACAGTTATTGTGTCTTGCAGTTTTAATGCATGGAGTCAGCGGAGGAGGAAGCGATCACTTGACTTTTGGCAAAAAAACGTAAGAAAAGTCCAGATCAGGGATAAAGGGGAATTTAAAACATTTGTGTCACATACAAAACATTCCTCCATGCGTCGCGACGCCGTCTCCACGACCACAGCGGCGCAGACAGCTGCAGGCTCTGGCGTGAAGAGCGTGAAGGCTGTCGGGTGAGGTCCCCACCCGACCTGTCAATCAATTCAGTAGCGCCCACGGCGCGCGCACTAGCCTTGCAGAGTTTGAAAAATTCGGAGGTGCGCGACACGCACCAAAACGACGCGCGGGGTCTACGCACAGGGGCGGGGACGGTGATATTGCGTCACTTTTGGCGCGCGCCACCGTGGCGCACTGCACGCACCGTGGCGCACTGCGCGCACCGTGGCGCACTGCGCGCACCGTGGCGCACTGCGCGCACCGTGGCGCACTGCGCGCACCGTGGCGCACTGCGCGACGCGTCAAGTATAAATCTAGCTTAAATGTGACTACAGTTAAAACAATACAGGTGGTCCCCGACTTACGAGCGAGTTCCGTACTTATGAGTTGCTCGTAAACCGAAAATTCGTACATCGGAACGGCCCGCAGTGGCTATCTCGTAAAACCGGAACTTTGCTCGCAAATAGAAAAAAGACGCTAGCGCTGCAGCGCACACCCGTTTATCAACATGAGACTGAACAAGCGTACATGCTGATCCTTAAACATGCACAACACTTTATTTACAAGCAGTTAGCTAGCACATTACACCACACATTCATCTATAAACACATACCTATACAGTTTTTTCGGTACAACAGTGCTTTTCTCTGCCTTTTGTTTTCACACGACAGACACGTCGTCTCTCGCCCCCCCCTCCACGCGCTCTATGTGCAGTCAAAGTGCAGTGCAACTGTCTAGTCCAGACAGAAAGGACTGTTAGTATCCTAACTTCATACAGAAAAAGTTTTAATAACTTACCGAAAGCCGTCTGCTTGCGCCGCCTTCAGCTGCATCTGTTAGCATTAGCTCCCCCGAATCCGCAGCTCCGGGCAGTCCGGTTTATCTGCATCTCCAAAAATGCTGTCGGCTTTGTTATTCCAAGTTAGCTCGTTGTCCCCCGATGTCTTCGGCTTCCAGTCCGACATCGAGGCGAGCTCCAGGAACCTCTGATCGCACAAAGCCGGCTGTCGGAGAGCTACGAGGGTGCAGCTACGAGGCTAATGTTAGCTCGTTGCTAATCCAGTCCGCAGCTTCTCCATGCCTGAGACATCTCCGGGCAGTCCGGTTTATCTGCATCTCCAAAAATGCTGTCGGCTTTGTTATTCCAAGTTAGCTCGTTGTCCCCCGATGTCTTCGGCTTCCAGTCCGACATCGAGGCGAGCTCCAGGGACCTCTGATCGCACAAAGCCGGCTGTCGAAGCAACAGCTCTGGTGGGGTCCGGTTTAGCATGTTAGCTTAGCTCATACCATGAGCTGCTGGTCTCGCGCGGTGCTGTAGGAGCGCTTCGCGAAGTGATCGCTGCTGCTGCTCCAGTCCTGAGACATTCACAGAGTTCAGGGAGTGTTTCCAGTTAATTTATCCGTATGAGGCATGCTCTTATGGGAGAAACAGTCCTCCAAAAGCCGACTGCCGACAGTGCCGAGTGCCGACCGAGACCGGAAGTAATGAATGTAAAATGGCGGCTCCGCCATTTTACATTCATTAGTTCCAGTTTCAGCAGTACCGGAATACCAGTTCATTCATTAGTTCCAGTCTCGGCAGTGTTCAAAAAAGCACGAAATTATTTAAAAAAATGATAATAATGATACTTTACGTATATATAAAGCCATTTAAAACATTCACAGCTGCAACACATGAAATTAAGAACATTTAAACCCAAAAAAAAAAAAAAAAAAATTTTTTTTTTTTTTTTTAATTTCATATTTTTATTAATTATGATAATCTCGTAAAGTCGAACGCTCGTAGGTCAGGGCGCTCGTAAGTCGGGGACCACCTGTACGCAAAATTACTTATTCTCATCAACTTCAGGTATGAACTTGTGCTGATGTTTTGCCTTTACGTCAAAGAATCTCATCCAACATGAGTCTGCATTATTAAAGAGAGCTTGGTAAAGGGGTAGTTTATGATTTTGTAAGCACTTTGGGGAGTTAAAGAAGGCGAGTCTGTGATCGGAAGGTTGTATGTTCAAATCTCGAATTGACAACGATTCTGTTCCACACAGAGGGCTGTGTTGGCTTTGTGACCAGTGGTTGCCTCAGGAAGAGTGTTTGACATAATTTAAGTATTTGCATGAGTTTGCTCGCTGTGGCGCTCCCTAAAGAAAGGAGCAGTAGAAAATAAAGTCCGATCTGGAGATTAAAGAAAGGAAAATACATTTCTTGATGAAGGTGGTTGAGTGAATACTGTAGTCTAAAACTTCAGATACACACTTGTTTTTCTTAATGAACTTCAATGTGTTCATCTCCACCTCCCCCACTTAGCCACTAAAGCATTGTGTTGACAAAATGACTGGTGTGTGGACGTTTCAACGCTGTGTTTATGGGGGGTGTGTGTGTGTGTGTTTGGATGAGGCTGAACACTGAAGTGGACTTTGGACAAGGAATTCCTGACTGCATTCTTTCTTTTTATGAAAAAACTCCCAAACACATCAACAGTGGCACAAACAGAATGAACAGGTACAGAAGAAACTCGATGTCCTCTACGGTAATTCTTTCCCATATGTCTGAAAATCACTTCACCATGACACCACTTCACACACAGTGAAATCCATCACCTGCTTCACCCGCTGGAGTGCAATTAGTGCGTTTCTTACATTTGCCATTTTGCTTTCAAGGGTATTTGTGTGTGTTTCACATACATACATGCATGAACTTCACTCCCTTCAATTTAGATAAGTAGAAGATCCCTTCAAAGTAAAAGTGACTTTATCGTTAAGCTCATCCTCAATCCGTGCACAGCACATTCCTAAACTGCTGACAGCAAACACTCTGTGGTGTTGCTGAATCTCATTAATGTTACATTGCGGCATGGATGTTCCAGCATGCAGCACTGAGCTATGTGTATTTTTGTCTAATTCACAGGACCCCCTGCATCAAATCTTCTTTTGCTTTCACTTCTTTCCCTCAAGATTTCAAGCATGTTGTCACTTATGGAAATGAAGTGAGCTGAGGATGAGGAGATTTGTTACCAATCCCAGCTGTCATCTTCCTAAGCGGTCACAAATCCCAGTTTGCACTGTTGGATTATATAGTAGTTCTCTTGAGAGGATAATGAGCTGCTGTATGGGCTGAATTCAGTTACAGGTATAGATTTTACCTTTTACATTTAATATGGCTGAACTCTCAGTGAATGTGGTAACATCCCATGAACCACTTTAGCATGACTGTCTCAGAGGAGTTGATGGGGGAGAGGGAGGGCCCCTGAGGCCATTTTAGCACAAGCAAACCGTTTTCCCCCCCCCACTATGGAGTATGCTGTTTGTGGGAATCGGTTTGTTTGGTGGCTCCTCAGATTGAAGAAGTCCTTTAGATGAAGGACGAAACATCTCAGCAAAAAATAAATTGTCCAGATGACCTGACTGGACTTACCGGTAGTTGGATTTTACCTGGATCATTGAGCATGAACTTTGGTGAGATGAATCAGAGGGTTTGGATTCACGGGGATTCTTCTCTCTCATTTTTTTCAAGTTCTCCGATTTTAAAGTGGTTAAATATTAATGTGATGGTGGGGGGAGGGAGGGCGGTTCTGATGTAATCAGATTTGGGGGCAGGCGTTTTATTGTAAAACAACAACAATAAAATATTCATACCATCAAAAGCACACTTAAAGGTCCACTGGCATGATTTTTCTACTATTCATAAAATTGCTCAAATATATATATTTTATCATTTAAATATGTTCGTTTTTGCAAACAAAATGATAAATCACTTTAATTTTGCTTTAAAAGTGATTTTGAACTTCAAGCCGTGTTTAATCATGGGAAATCCGATTACACGAACGCACCATCTGTGACGTAGTGTGCAGAGTGTGAGGCAGAGCTCTGGGCTTGTCACAGTGCGCGGGTGTGAGCAGCTCGACATGAAGGTAAGTCTGATACAGCATCAGACCTAAATTAGATCCTGTTGTTTCTTGTTCCATCACCCAAACTATTTTCTGCTTCCCAAAATGAAGACAAATAGCTCAAATCTTCACATAGATTGATAAATTTGTCGGGTTTTAAATTGTCCGCTATTAAAGAGACCAGAGCCCTCTGCCTCACACTCTGCACACTACGTCACAGATGGTGCGTTCGTGTGTAATCGGATTTCCCATGATTAAACACGGCTTGAAGTTCAAAATCACTTTTAAAGCAAAATTAAAGTGATTTATTATTTTATTTGCAAAAACGAACATATTTAAATGATAAGCAATTTTATGAATAGTAGAAAAATCATGTCAGTGGACCTTTAAGGTTCTACTTTCTGAGTGGTTTGTGCAACAACAGTTTGAATCTAAATTTCTTACAGACAAAATTACTCCTATAAAAATGTCTTTAAAAAACATATATATTGTAACATTGGTTGGGATTATGGAATACATTGAGGGTTGTTTGATATTGCAAAAGTAAAGTTGCAACCAGGAACACTCCCCAAAGTTCAAGTTAAGCACTTCACCCCTTTTGCCGGACAAAGACCTTTTGCTGTTACTATCATTTCTCATGCCGACCAGTGGAACGCGCTCGGGCCCCGGCGGAGGGCATGCATGCCGGACTGCTGAGAGCTTGAATGTCCGGCATAGGGAGAGATTATGGATATCTACCCCCCGGGACCCAAACCCGGTGGTGGAGACGGGACCGCAGACGTCCAATCCATCCCACCGGTACGTGAATGCCGGCCAGCCAGCGGCCGACGGCACCGGTCAACCCTGAGACGAACACCAGCGCAGAACCTCCATCCTGAGCAAGCACGAAGCGACAGTGGGAAGGAAAAACTCCCTCGAGAGGAAGAAACCTCCAGCAGAACCAGGCTCAGGACAAGCGGCCATCTGCCATGACCGGCTGGGTCGCAGGGAACAGGAAGCAGGAACGCACACAGCAGCAGGACCAAGACGAAGGCGAGCAGGACAACCCCAGGCGGCGGAGGCGGGACGAAGAACAGGGGAGAACCGAGGAACCAGAAACCCCGGGAGGAGACGGGGAGGTGGAGGGAGGCGACTAGACTGGCAACGGGCAAACAGGAAGAGCTGAGGAAAGGGGCGCCTTATATACAGGTGGACAGTTGAGTGATTCGATGTAGCTGTGAGTCCTGCCATTGTTGAATTTGTGTCTTCGACTTCATTTCTCATGCCGACCAGTGGAACAGGTGAAATCCTGTTAGCTTCTATAGCACCTTGATTCTGGTCACAAAACTCATCAGAACAAGTAGTTATTGTTGTGTTTCCCCTCAGGAGTTAGGGTTTAATTTAATATTGTTGAAAAAAAAATAATTCCTTTGAACATAAGGCCTGCATAGTGTCTCTGTTTCCAAGGGAGACGATTAAAAGTTCACCATTTCGCTTAAAATCACAGTGTTCTTCAAAATAAAAGTGAAAGTCTATGCATTTCATCAGTCTTGGTGTTTTATTCACCCTGAATCGAAACACAAGCCGTAGTAAAATTGTGCTGGCAGACCAAATTAGTTAATTGGTAAATTAACTCTGTGGAGCCCCGATTAAAGAGTCAATTAGCACAGGACACATGCACTTTGATGTGACCAATTAGATGAGGCTTTCACACAGAACATGTTGGGTATACATTTGCTGTGTTGATTAATGAGGAAGGGTTAACGGGAGGAGCAGGTCAGTGTAATTCCACTGCTTTGTCTGAATTGTCTCCCCTGGAAACAGAGACACTATGCAGGCCTTATGTTCAAATGAATTATTTTTTCTTCAACAATACTGTACATTTACAGGGAATATGGCACAGAATGTGTGCCTTAAGCCAGTGGAGTCTGATCTATTTCTGATTGTTCTGCTGCTTTTGTCACAATGTCACTTTTTTTTTAATCTACCAGCAAAATAAACATTTAGTCTTTTTAAAAAAAGCATGGAGGTTGCTGAACTCAGTTGTGCATTTGCACTAGTTGGAATTCAGAA
This sequence comes from Garcialebias charrua, assembly GCA_038048925.1. Lineage (NCBI taxonomy): Eukaryota > Metazoa > Chordata > Actinopteri > Cyprinodontiformes > Rivulidae > Garcialebias > Garcialebias charrua. Next base: position 51,813 of record JBBPBX010004832.1, read on the forward strand.
TAACAAAGGAGTTTGAGGTGTTGTGGAACAAGATGGAGAGAGAAAGAAATTAAATAATTTATGAACATGCAATGTTGGTTTTTCCCCAGTGGTTCTTTTTGAGTTGTGCCTCCTTCTTCCTTCTCTTCACCTGCCTTACTTGTTTTTCTGCAGTTTTTATCATCCAGCCTTCTCTTCTCCGTTTCTTCTATAGAAACGCCATCTCCTCCAGCTGTTCATGAACTGTTTGACCAACTTCTGTCTGGTCTTTAGCTCAGACTGAAGCCTATTCTGGTGAAAAATCTCAGTAGTTCCACTCTGTCACCCAAAAGCCACAAAAAAAAAAAAAGCCATGAGAGGTCAAGTTACAGAGAAGCTGTCATAAGAAGGAAATAACTGAACCATGCAGTGAAATGATCTTGATTCAACTCTATGTGGCCTTCAAGTGAATAAAAATGTCACACTTTTAGGAAAAAAATTAACTGCATCATGTTGAAAAACTGGTTCAATTTGTTTTTTTAGTTTTTAACCAGCTTGTAAAACACTTTAGTCGACCTTGTGTTAAAATGTGTTAAATAAATGTAATTGAATAATTTGGGGAGTGACTTGGCAGAACATTCTGATGGGGCAGAGGTTAGAGAAGGTGGGCCTGTGATCAGAATGTTGCCGGTTCAACTCCCCGGGCCATCAACATACCGTATTTTTCGGAGTATAGGTGCACCGGAGTATAGGTCGCATTGTCCAATTATTACCAATAGATTGGAAAAATCCCTAGATAGGTCGCACCTACGTTTAGCTCTGCTGCAAATGTCTGCCACAGGAGCGCACAGCAAGGCTTTTAAGAAGATTAACACTTAAAAACAATTATTTGTTTGATAAAAATTATAGCAAATATATGTCTGAGCTGAACTTTTCCTTAATAAATGAACGTAATTGTGAAATGAGCTGGATTTAAAAATTTGTTTTGCCGAAAGTGATAAAAAGCCATATATAGGTCACACCTGAGTACAGGTTGCAGGCCATGAAAAAATGATAAAAAGGTGCGGTAAAAGAAAATGGGGGTGGAAAAGGTGAAACGCCCACACCCGCCTCTATCCTCATTTGCCCCACTCTGGGCCTTTGAGCAAGGGCCTTAATCCCCACCATCTGCTCCCCCGTGCACCCTAGATGGCAGCTCTCTGGTCCACATGAAGGGCTGTGGTAGCTTGGTGGTCGGTGGTTGTGTCAGGAAGGGCGTCCATTTGTCAAGACTTCATGTGACTTTACTGTGGCGACCCCTGAAGAAGGGAACAGCCAAAATATATTTTTTACACACAAACAGATAGATAGATCTATCTATCTATCTATCTATCTATCTATCTATCTATCTATCTATCTATCTATCTATCTATCTATCTATCTATCTATCTATCTATCTATCTATCTATCTATCTATCTATCTATCTATCTATCTATCTATCTATCTATCTATCTATCTATCTATCTATCTATCTATCTATCTATCTATCTATCTATCTATCTATCTATCTATCTATCTATCTATCTATCTATCTATCTATCTATCTATCTATCTATACTGATATTAATAATAATGTGCTGTATTGTTATCATTGTATGTTCCCATACAATAATGAAATTGGCTTTCTGCATTTAACCCATCCACCACCAGGTGGTGTAGTGAGCAGCTATTGAAAGCTGCCACGGGAGCAATTGAGGATAGGGTGTGCTGCTCAGAGACACCACGAGATGTGCAATGACTTTGGGTCCCGAGCCTGTCCTGCCTCTACACCATCTCGGCCAGCTCAAAGAGTTGGAACATTCTTTCGGGACTTGAGTTATTTGTTTAATTTCTGATCTTTCTCACAGTCACCAGGTGTCAAGCAATGTTCTCTGAATACACAGTGCTATTTGCTTTGTCTGTAATTTACATAAATGTACATACATATGGGTAGATTTAACCCTAAATGCATGTATAAAATTACTTGAGCAAACAGAATCATGGCATGTCTTTCTTCGCATGCGCTTTGAGATTCAAGCAAAGAGCTAGACAATGATTTTTTACACACTTTAGGAAGATTTTCTTTTTGATGTTTCTGTTTAAAAATATATTTAATAAATTTATATTTTTGATATTATATAAAATCAAAGCAACAGGACATTTTCTTGTTGTTGAAGATGTTTTGTCTGAGTGCTAAATAGATAATGTATTTTTTGATAATTTAGAACTTTAATACATTTTTCATAGTTTTTCCGTTTATACAACACAAAAGAATCAAATAACGATGCGTGATCTTTATAAATGCTTTTACTGTATTTGTTATGCCCTCATTTTCTTGGTGTTTTAAAAACACATATTAAATTAATACTGTACTGGATCAGGAGTCACAGATCTCGTCGCGAGATCTTCGTGTGTTGTGTTGATTTCCCAGACAGACCTTTGCAGCAGGTGTGCTGTGTTTATCCCGGTTTAGTCAGACTGCGGAGACAACTGGTTGTGAGTGTGAGCTAATCTCATGGTGATGTGTTTCCCATCTGAGGATTGTCTTGACAGAAGCTGCCAGTGAATCTGAGTGAGACTAAAATAATTAACCACAATGGACCTAGACTGCAATTTCTGTTTAGTTTAATTTAGTCTCACTTCATAATTGTTTTATTAGCTTTTTTTTAATTTTTAATTTTATTTTAAGAAATGCTAATAAAACAATAGGGGGTGGGGAAGAAAAAGACAAAGTTAATTCATCATAAATCAGAAAGTGGAAGGGGGAGGATTTACTGTACACAGAAGCAAAATGAAGGAATTTGAAGGAAAATGCACTAAATAGTTTGGAAGAAGGAGGATACAATGATGTTTTGGTAGAATATTGATGAAAAAAAAAGGCAATAAGAAGAGATGGGAGTGACTTCACAGACTTCTTCAGTGGCATCACACTCTTGTGGTTATAGACATGCACTTTATATTCACCACTTGCTCGGTGAAGCCCTGACCACACATTTACAGTGTTGAAAGGCACCACCTACTTTATGATCTCTCCTCAAACACATGGCAAGAGAAGCCGTTCGCTGCAGTGTGGCTCCACATGTCAACATGCTCTAGTTTATTGTGGTCACGTGGACTTGTCTCCCATCATGCAACTGTTTTGCATTAACAATTTGCCCACTGTGTGTTGGTTTTATTATTACAGTACACCGTAAAAAAAAAACTGTCGTTTTTACAGGAAAACGCTGGCAGCTGTGGTTACCAGAGTTTTCCTGTAAAAATTACGGGCACAACGTAATTAAATATACAGAGAAAATATGTAAATTAACTTACAGTGATTGACACTGTAAATTTACATTATTATTCTGTTAAGTCAACACAAATTAAATGTTAATTTTACATAGTTTTGTTCTACATAAGAAGACCCTTTCCTGTATTTCTGTTAATTTACATTATTAGTCTGTTAAGTCAACACAAATTAAATGTTAATTTTACATAGTTTTGTTCTACATAAGAAGATCCTTTCCTGTATTTCTGTTAATTTACATTATTAGTCTGTTAAGTTAACACAAATTAAATGTTAATTTTACATAGTTTTGTTCTACATAAGAAGACCCTTTCCTGTATTTCTGTTAATTTACATTATTAGTCTGTTAAGTCAACACAAATTAAATGTTAATTTTACATAGTTTTGTTCTACATAAGAAGACCCTTTCCTGTATTTTTTACCTCTAATAAATGTTTTTACTACATCAAAAACTGGCTAAATTTACTGGGAAATATCAACCAAAAAACTAATTTAAACTGGTAAAACCACAGTAAAATTTTGTATGTAAAATAATGGATATTTTGTGTTTTTTGTTCATCGCTAATAATAATCAAATTATATGGTGAGTTACTTTTTAAACCCGCTAATTGACTACCAGTACTACTACTGTCATTAAAAAACATGCAAAATGTATCATGGAATGAGAGGTACATATCACTTTAGAAAAATTTATTGACACAATTTTTAAACAATTCAGCGACTCCGATTTAATCCACAATCAAAAACTCAACTCTTTTAGTCAAGACAGTTTTCAATTAACAAAAAAATGCCAGGCAAAAAGCTTAAAAGAAATTAAATGTAAATGTTTCCATTTTTAGCAGTTCTCTTAATACTTTAAACAAAAAATGTGTACCGTATTTTCCGGTGTATAGGTCGCACCTTTTTAGGGTTTTTTTCAAGGCCTGCGACCTATACACCGGTGCGACCTAAATATGGCTTGTTATCACTTTCGGTGAAACAAATTTTAAAATCCAGCTCATTTCACAATTACGTTCATTTATTAAGGAAAAGTTCAGCTCAGACACCTATAATTTTTATCAAACAAATAATTGTTTTTAAGTGTTAATCTTCTTAAAAGCCTTGCTGTGTGCTCCTGTGGCAGACATTTGCAGCAGAGCTAAACGTAGGTGCGACCTATACACCAGTGCGACCTATCTAGGGATTTTTCCAATCTATTGGTGATAATTGGACAATGCGACCTATACACAGGTGCGACCTATACACCAGAAAATACTGTAAATGTGGAAACAAAAACTTGCAGTGTTTCAATGAACAGTCCACAGAGCCGAAACTTCAAATATGTTTTCCTGCCAACAGTCCAAAAAACAAAAACTTGCAGTGTTTCAATGAACAGTCCACAGAGCCGAAACTTCAAATATGTTTTCCTGCCAACAGTCCAAAAAACGAAAACTTGCAGTGCTTCAATGAACAGTCCACAGAGCAGAAACTTCAAATATGTTTTCCTGCCAACAGTCCAAAAAACGAAAACTTGCAGTGCTTCAATGAACAGTCCACAGAGCAGAAACTTCAAATAGTTTTTCCTGCCAACAGTCCAAAAAACAAAAACTTGCAGTGTTTCAATGAACAGTCCACAGAGCAGAAACTTCAAATATTTTTTCCTGCCAACAGTCCAAAAAACAAAAACTTGCAGTGCTTCAATGAACAGTCCACAGAGCAGAAACTTCAAATATTTTTTTCCTGCCAACAGTCCAAAAAACAAAAACTTGCATACCTCTTCATTGAACAAGTTGAGTCCACAGAGAGAGTCCTTATTTAGGTGTCACACCACTCGTGATCGGTGATTTCCTGTATCAGGGTGAGGACTCGGGGGTTCACGTTGAGACGACACTTGGAGTTTTTGTTCTCCACTTTGGTTCCCTTTTCTGGATTTATTCGAAAAAAACACCTGTTAAAAGAAAAGACGACCATCATAATTATTTAGAAGTTTCAGTAAAGTAAAATACATATTTAAAAAAGCTAAGTTTGGTCCTCTGGACATTCAAAAAAACAAAACAAAAAAGTAGAAACATTGGCCCTCATTCACGAACCGTTCGTACGCACAGATTTGTTCTTAAACTGTGCGTACGAGTGAAGGCCGAGATACAGTGAAGCAGACTCCGTATACGCGCGTATACGGACGTATACGCGCGTATACGGAGCAGCTGCTTCACTTCAGCTGACTTCAGCTCAGACGTTCTCCTTGTTGTAATATGAGCTGCTGCACACGAAGGGGACAACTGAGCACGCTGATTGGTCACTTTGACACGCCTACTGAATTGATTGACAGCGCTCAGTCAGCTGAATGTGAAACCTAGTTGAAAGTGAAACCTTCAACATGAGCAGCTCGCTCAGACTTCTGCGGAACTTCTGATGCGCTGTTTCTACTATATATGTTATAAAAAGTTCTCTCAGAAATAAAAATAATAACAGGGAGCGCTTTTCCTGCAGCACACAGCCCACCAGGGGATATTAAAACATCGCGCACCAAGGTAGGACCTGAATTCATTCATTTCAATCATCGAGTGAACGGAGGAAGAAGCGGTTACTTGACTTTAGGCAAAAAAACAAAAGAAAAGGCCCGATCAGCGATAAAGAAGGGGAATTTATTTCATTTGTGTAACATACAAAACAGTCCGGCGCCGGGAAGTTTATGGTCAGACACCGCGTATCGCGCACGCGGATCGCGTATGCGTAGTAAAAAAATACCTTTGCGCGTACTTGCCCTGAGGGGCTACGTGGGGCTACGCTGCGTACGGGGCGTACGTACGCTGCGTATTGGCGTATCGTGAGGACGCTCGAGTCTATCTCGCCCTTGATTTAGGATCATTTGCGGCATTCAACAATGTTTTCGTATCCTACGATTTTTTTCAGATACGAACAAAATTTACGAGTGGTCCGGACCTGTCGTATATTTTAGGAGCGTCAGTCTGCTGTCATCCAGACGGAATTTCTCCACTAATAACTTAATATTTCATTATTTAGAAAATATTTAGAGTTTAAAAAAGTCACGCACCACAATTGGTCTTGACAATAGGTTTTGTTTGAAGTCGAATTATATTTTTAAATGTAATAATGACTAACTTATAATAATGACTAACTTAAAACCTCTCGGTTTTCAAATCCCGGTTAAAAACTCACTACTACTCCATCGCTTTCAATGCCAGCTGATGTGTACTGGATCGTTTGATTTATGATCTGCAATGTTTTTATGTTTTTCATGTTGTACTTCATTGTATGTGTTGCGTGTTTGTTTGTCCAGCACTTTGGTGTGGACTTGTTCCTGTTTAAAGTGCTTTATAAATAAAATGGTATGGTATGGTATGGTAACTTATTAAAGTATTTAAATTAAAATCAATTTGTTATCAATGCCGTTTTCTAACACTACAATATTAATATGAAGATCTCAAACTAAAACCAACTTAAATTATGAATTAATGTAAGTTTAATTTGTCTCGGTAACGCAGACTTTAGGTTGACCTCCTGTCGCAGTCATAGCTGTCAGATAGCTCAATCAGTAAAGCGTTGCGTCGTAGTGCAGAACTTTATGGGTTCGAGTCCCACATGGGACAACGTTTTTTTTTTCTCCTTTTAATTCATTCCAGATTTAAAAAACACAAGAAAACTATTTACAATACAACAAGAAATGAAGCATAAAGTCTTTAATCTGGAATGAATAAATAATCTAAAGAAGGAAGGGAAAAAAAATAGGCATACCTTGTGGGAATCGAACCCACGAAATCTCGATAACAGTGCAATGTTTTAACCAGTTAGCCACCAGTACACGTGTATATTTTAAGGTCCACATTTCTTATAAACAGACATTCTTTGTCATTAGTTGGTCATTTACTCCCATGAGTGACGCTGCTAATAAGGACAGATTTACTTTTCTCGATCAAGGAGAGCAAAACTTCAATCTCCGCACCGGTAGAGTTCTTCTTTTTTACTTTTCGCTGTCATTTTATGCACAAACACGTTTTGCCTCCGAGGCAGGAAACGTAGCCTTATATGGCGTTTTGAGGGGTGGGAATTATGTAAATGACCTCTCCGCGTGCACGCGCAGGTGGTTGGAACAGGTGGGATTCATCATATTTACGCAACCCATTTACACACTTTTCCTGAGGATAGAAGACTTTGTTGAATCTGACGTGGCATGTTCGTATGAACGCTTCGTACGAACAAAAGTAGGATAAATTTAGGATAAAAATACGAACATTTTCGTGAATGAGGGCCATTGTCGTCTTTCGTTCGAAAGACTTCCTCAGTCTGAGGCCCTGTTTACACGGCGCGTATTTTGAGTGGAACCGCTCCTTTATCTCTGCGGATGTGCTTATCATTGACATGAGTCCATTGGGCCCCCTCTTTGACTCCGATGGTTTTTGAACTCACCCTGCAGAGTGGAGGTTTTTCGCTGACCCCCCGTTGATAATGTAAACATCTCCCGCTGATCTTTTGTTTGAACACATGCGCGCAGCACGCATGCTCGGACAGTCAGGGCAGGCAGACATTTCACGTGTCACGCTGCAAAATATGTGCTATATAATAACAGTTTAACAATAACAGTATTTATGTTAGCGTGGGAGATATATAGTAATCTGAGCTATCTATCTGGACTCGTTACGTTATTTAAACAATGCGTAACGTAAAATGAAGACACCAGGTTTATTTATTTATTCATTCAACACCACAAACTGTACGTCACACAAACACTGAGAATTTAACTGAACACTATTAAAACACGTTAACTGAACTGTAAATATGTTAATGAACTAGACTCTTGCTGTGTTTTCATCTGGACCCCATCAGAACCGGTCCGCCTGTTGGAACGACAGCTTCTCCACCTCGCAGAAAAAAAGAAATAAATAAAAGCTCAGTTCGTTGTTGTGTGATCAAAGTAAACACAAGCAAAAATTAAATTAAGAACGTTGATTTACCTGCTGTAAGTCATGTTTTTCATGGAGTAAAGTCCGACATCATCCTCGTCAACTCTGTTCTGGTCCACAGTCCACTCAGCGTCTGGTGTGCAGCTTGTTAGATGAAGAGGTCCCACTTGGTGTCAAATCTGTCGACTCTTATCCAAAATTCAGCTTTAACTTGTTGTTAACTTGTTGATAGCTCAACGTTTAGTCCAGAAGAACGCAGCAGTCTGCCAGCAGAGTGAGGCAGCACGCATGTGCAGTGGGTGAAGGTTCACCAGCACGCATGCACAGTGGGTGAAGGTTCAAAAATCCACAGCGCTAACTAATGACCGGGCATGGTAACTACTGTACAGTGAATTCATGAAAGGAGGAGGGGGGGCATGAGGGAGGGGGGAGATTCGAGCGGACCCATGTCAACGCAAAACTTTTCATCTAATTAACATACCCAAAACCTCCGTTTCCCCCCACAGTGTCTGTGTAAACAGGGCCTGAGTTGCTGTATTCAGCTCAGTCTTATAAATATCACCTTCTCACAGTGGATCAACCAGTTGGCTGATGACAGACAAAACCAGTTGCTCACATGATCAAGGAGGACCATCAGCCTAACGATAGATCGTTAACACCCTGATGGTTATTGCTATTCACAGAGGGCTGAGTGATACTAGCAATAACAGCATTGTAAGAGGGAGACAGTTGAACCCGGAGGCCTCCACCTCTGTTTAATTATGGACGGTTTCTTTTCACAAAGATGGCCTCCTTTACTCCTCTCTCAAACCAGTGTTCCTACGAACGTGGCCATCTTTGTGAAAAGAAACCGTCCATCATTAAACAGAGGTGGAGGCCTCCGGGTTCAACTGTCCCCATCTTACAATGCTGTTATTGCTAGTATCACTCAGCCCTCTGTGAATAGCAAACAACCATCAGGGTGCTAACAATCCATCGTTAGGCTGATGGTCCTCCTTGATCATGGGAGCAGCTGGTTTCAGGCTGTCATCTGCAAACTGGTTGATCCACTGTGAGCAGGTGCTATAAGACTGAGCTGAATACAGCACCTCAGACTGAAGAAGTCTTTCAGACGAAAGATTAAACGTTTCTAGAGTTTTTTTTTTTTTTTTTATGTCCAGAGGACCAGACTTAGCTTTTCTAGATTTTTCTACCTGGATTATTGAGCATGCATCTGGGTAAAATACATATTGTTTTATAGTATTACAAATTGAAAGCAAGCCATATTTATTTACCTTTGAAGCAATTCCAGAGTTGAAGCCAGCTCAGACGGATAATGGATGTTGAAACAATAGTAGCTCCCGAACATCAGGCACAACGCAGAAACGAAGGAGGGGATGTTTGTGTTGATAAGGGTCCGGTCCAGACTCAGCATGTACCTTGTTGAGGAATAGCATGACTGTCCTATAAAGAAAAAATAATAATTGAACAGGGTACCGTATATATTATTAGGTCCTATACTCGCATGAGAAAATCCATTAGTAGTACAACGTAATAAATTAGATATGAAGCAGACTTACCACAGACAATGATGGTTGGCATTAGAGCCACTTGCTCCAGTTGCACATCTTCTGCCAGACTCGTTTCATCTACCGGTACATAGAAGAACATGGACTCCTCCTTCTCATGAAAGTAGTTGAGGAGAAGCAGGACCATCTCTTTCACATCCTCTGAGCAGCCACTCTGCTGTCCCCGTAGCCTCTGAAGTCTTGCATAAGTCTGAAGGAACTTCTTGTTGTTCTTGACACAAACAGGGGTCAGGTAGTTGAGGAGCCTTTTTCCCTTCAAATCCAAGTTGCATATGAAGGTCTCCTTGAGGTCGTTCCCAGTGAGTTCCTTGAAGTGGATCGACATGCCAATTTCATCAAACAAAAATGGCCACTCCTCTCTGAGGCACTTGATACTTTTTTACAGTTCTTCTTGAAATTTAGTCCATGGAATTTCAAAATTGTCCTCCCAGTGCGAGTCAAGCTGTGGGCTGCTGGATGAGGTAGATGCTGAACTTTGGGGTGAAACTGAGAGCAATGACAGCGATTGGGCAGGTTAAGCTTCATCAGACGAAAGTGAGCTGTTTTCAGGTCTGTAAATTACAGAGAGGAAAAAAAAGGTTTACAATGTACAATATAAGAAGATGTCTATGCCTGTTTAGAACATTGTGCATGGGGCACAAAGTGTAAAATAATATGTTAAAATAAGACAAGAAAGTTAATTCTCAATAGTCCAGGTATCAAATCCGCTCATTCTCAATCAGTTCATCTGGACAGTTTCTTTTTAGCAGAAACGTTTCACCCTCACTCCAGAGGGATAATATGTTAAAATATTTCACCAACACATTTTTCATTATTTAGATCACATTCTGAGTGTTAACATTTTCTACTAACATTTTATTGTTCTGGGTTCTGTATATTTAAACATTTTTGTGAATGTCTGGTTTCTGGAATACACTGTTCTTAATTGTCCCTGATGACAGGCAGAGAACAAATCAGACGTTTTCATGCAGTCACAGATTTGACAGATCACTTCGTCTGTTAGGCTCATATTTTTTAATAAGGACATTACTTTCGATATGGTGTAGGCTTGACCTAACTCGTGAATATTTTGCATTTCCTCAACAATAATTTTTATAGTAGAAGCAGGTATGAGCATCTGCCCTTGCAGTTTAAGTTAAAAGACACACACATTTCTGAGATATGAGTCACTATCATTCTCTGGCATGTCAATAGCTTCACTGGCTGCTTGCATGGCTTCATGTGTGTTTTCAGAATTATCTGTGCTGGCAAGTGCACTTGAGGACTGAGGGCAAGTTTCCATGTACATGTCATCAATACTATCAGGGGAGCATGCTTTATGCTTCCTACACATATGAGAAGTAAATGACGACTTCTTTGTAAAGACATTCTTACAACCTTTAACTGGGCATGACACTGACCTGCCCTCTCCAATATGGTCATTTAAGTGAGACACTAGCTCTTTCACCATCATGAGAAAATGGTGGGCACATAATGCAACCGCGCATTTTAAATCGGCAACAACGGCTGTAGCTTGTGGCGCAGGTGCATTATGTAAATGATAAAAATGACCCTTGAAAGCAGAGTAAGTTGTAAATGTTTGACTACAGTTAGCACCAACACACTTGAAAAGACAACGAGGCTCATTCCTATGCACTTTGCAATGTAGCATATACCCTAAGTTAAAGTGTCCAGTTTCTTTGTGCAAAAGACGCAGGTCATCATTTAAGAAAATTTGGTGGGTGTGTGATTTATCACACATTGGTGTAGCAGTCTTAAAAGCTAACGGCACTAGCTTAGAACAACATGTGCTAACATTAGCTTATTACATGTGCTTAGCTTAGCTTGCAACATGTGCTTAAATTAGCTTATAACATATGCTAACATTAGCTTACAACATGCGCTAACAGTTCAGCAGACATTCCCGGTAGGAAAAAAGTAAACGTAAAGCTTACGTGGAAATGTTATTTTCTCTGAATCAACAGCCAAAGACTCCAAAACAAGATGTAAAAAGTTTTTAGAAAATTTCTTCTCCGCTCCTCCAAACAGCAGTACTGTATCTGGCTAGCTGCAGCCGTGAACGTGACGAGGCCAGTTCTTCTTCTTCTTCTTTTCTATCATGGCGGATCGCAAGCAACGTAAAGGTGCATACCGCCACCTACCGAGCTCAGCGAGAAAGGCTCTGGTCCCAGGCAATGTGTTTGCAGAAACTAAAAGAAAAACCCGCTCATTCTCAATCAGTTCATCTGGACAGTTTCTTTTTAGTAGAAAGAAAGAAAAACGTTTTTAGTTCAACCCCTCTCCCCCACCCAACGTGGTCACATGACTTACAACACTTAACATTTTGTTTCTAACTTTAAAAAAATATACAAATCACTATCTTTAAAAGTATACAAATCACTATCTTTTCATTCATTCATTCAACCTTTATTTAGTCAGGTAAATCTCATAGAGCCTCGAGGGCTCATTTACAAAAGCGACCTGCAAACTCAGGTCTCGTGCTCTATGCAAACTTATTTTTGTCATTATTCTTCCATCAATCATGTTAAAAGTACAGCAGAAGTTTGTAAAGTGATTTACCTTTGTATTTGTATTTTCAAAAACAGTTCAAAACTTTAGTTTTTCCAGCATTTTAATGTCATATTAACAAAATTGTTTTGTTATAGCCATTACAGTATTTTTTTGTGTTTTTTACCACGATTTGTAGTTTTAACAAATATATTTGATTATTCGCACATAGTTTTGTTGTGCAAACAACGTAAAAAGATTGTTTAACAGTTTACAAAGGTTAACTGTGAATTAAACAAAACATTTATGCTTTCCATTTTACAGTATTTTTATGTTGTGATTTTACATAGTTTCAATGTAAATTCTACGGACATTTCTTACAGTGTAAAAATAAGAAGAACTGAGACACTTGGGGCAGTGAAGACTGAAGAAGTGTCAAAGTTTGTTGCTAAATGTGCACAAACTGAATTTTAGGAGCTACCAAACAGCAGCAGGTCCGTCTTTAAAACATGTCCCATGTTTTATTGGTGAAATATTGCAAAAGGCAGTTCATTTATTTTACATCATAAAAATGGCACCAAATAATAAAGGCCTTGCATCCGTTGGAAGAATGCATTTTGCACACCACCATCTTTATTCACCAGAGTTTTAAACGAATCTCTGCTCATGTTGACAAATGAAGTGTTTTGATTAAACTTTAAAATATATAAAATATAATTTGCAAAATGCAATATCAAACAAATCACATTTGATCTATTCACACTCAGAGTTTGTGTTGTGATGGACTCTGAGCTACTACCAGCACATTTTATCTCAACATTTGTAAATGAGTTATAGCTGCTTTTGGTCTGGCTGGGGTTGATTAGCTGTGGCGGCCATCTTTAATTGATTTGACTTTAACAGTTCATGGTAGATGACGTCCAATAGTTATTACTTGAAAGTTCCAATAAGATAAGATGGAACATTATTGATCTCGCAGGAAATTGTTGTGCCAGAGTTTCAGTACAAAGGAACATACACCATGAATCACACAAATAGGAGAATAAAATAAAGGCAAATAAATAATAATATAAATAAATAAAAAATAAAATAAAGCCTTCATAATAAAGCTGCTTTAGCGATATTCTGCCAACAACCCACACTAACAAACAAAAACATTACCGTTCTACTTTCTGTAGAAAGTGATAAAAATACAAATTTAAAATCAAAGACTACTGAATGATACATTAAGATCAAATCATTGATTGATCTTTAGTTTTAAAAACTGATGTGTAGTCCCATTGAATGAGCTGATGTACGTTTTTCATACATCTCAGGCAAGAGAAGAACAACATGTCCTAACCTGAAATATGACTAACTGCTGAATAAGAAATTTTGCTAAAAGGCAAAAAACCAAGTACACACACAGACCTGTAGGCCTGTGTTGATGTGTAACGTAGAAATCAAAAGAATAAATAAAATTACTGCTTGGTCAGTTTTTGTTTGTCCTGATTTTTTTTAATTTTTTTATTAAATTAATTCATTTTACATTAAAACACAAGAAATAAAGAAAAATATCATAAATATGTGAAAGAAAGAAAATGAAAGGTGGCAGAAAGAAGAAGAATTCTTATTATGTCTACCCTTTTTTTCAAAAACAAAACAATTTCAAACAATCAATTCAAACAATAATCTTCCAGAAATAACAGCTGAAAAGAGTAATTTTCACAATCAACGATAATACATTAGACACTTAACTAAAGATTTAGTATTTTGTTAACGGTTTAGTTTTGATAATTTTTTTTGAATTTAATCACAGAGTTAATATCTTTAGCATCATTTCCCAAAACATTCCATAATTCTACTCCCTTTATTGAAATAAACCGTCCCTTTAAATTAGTCCTGTACCTTGGCATTACAAATATTTCAGTTGCCTTTAGACTGTAGCAGCTTTTCATATCTGTTTCAAGACAAACTGGTGATTTTATAATGGTTTAATTCACCGGATGTGTTTGTGACTACTCAGATGGACTGGTGACCCTTCGACGGCACTTGTTTTTTCAGAACACCACACAAGAGTGACCTCAGTCCTCTTGTGTGGCCTTCTGGGCTGAAAAAGTTTCGGCGTCTACGTTGGCGTCTACGTTGGCGTCTACGTTGGCGTAGTCGCTGTGAACAACGTCGTGAGTTGACGTGCGTTTTGGTGGGTGGGGTGTATAGGCCACCCAGAGCGATGAGTAAACCTGGGACGTCAAACAAGAAGAAGGAGCTGGTCCTACAGGACGGAGGTGGAGAAGAAACAGGCTACACGGAGAGAGCAAAGTTCGGTGATAAGAAAAAGGAAAAATAGAAGTGAAAGTTGGGAAGAAAGTGTGTTTGAACCGAGTCTACACAGTCTGTGTGTGTTTCAGGCTAAATTTGCCCCCAGGGTTTTACTGCATCTTGATTTATCTGTGTTTGTGTGTTTCCCATTTTTGTTTCTGTCTAAACTTTCCAATTGGTCTGTGTACAGTAAAAAATCAGGAAAGAACCTATGAGTTTCAGGACCTCAAGTCATCTGACGGTTTTATCAAAGAACATTACCGTATTTTTTGGACTCTAGGTCGCGTTTTTTTGCCTAATTTGCATGCCCTGCGACCTATAGAGAGGTGAGACCTATTTATGGATTTTTTCCCATATATTTAGACCAATTTTTGGCTCAGATATGACCGTTTTTCATTTTGGCAAAAAATGGTGCAGTACCACTTTTGTCCGCTAGGGTACACCGACCGTTCCCACCTCATGTGTCCGACGGCAGCCTCCTCTGGTCGGACTGACTCTGTCGCAGCACGGCCGGAAAATACGATATGCTATCCAACAATATTTTACAAGACCAGTTTTTTTTATCAGTTTGAAGCAGAGGTTTGGTCAAGCGATCCAAAATTGTTGTCATTTGCTTCCACATGATGTTACTCAGCAGCAGAGAATCATGCAGGACAAGAGTTAGCAAGTTGTTCTGACCCAGCTCAGTTGGCCACGGCAGATTTGGAAACTGCGGCAGAGGATGGTGTGTTTTGTGAAGTTATTTAATTTATTTATTTACACTCACTTATGGTCATGAAATCAAAGATCATTACTGCGAGAACAAGATCCTGGATACAAGCAGCTGAAAGGCGCTCTAGGGTGACCAGCTAGGCTCAGGTGAAGAGCTCGGAGTTTAACAGTGATCCTTCACATCAAAAGGAGTTAGCTGAGGTGACTCAGGCATCTGAATGGGTTGTCTCCTGGGCACCTGGAAACATCTGGCCTGGAAACAACTTCAGATTCATCACAAGGAGCTCTGGAGTTCCAACGTTGGACCTTCTGCAACCCTAACCTCAAAGTGACAGAAAATGGATGGATGGATTAGGGGTTGAACGAGTACATAATTTTAAAACTTGACATGAACATAATAAAGCTCGAGTAGAACTCGAGTAGTTGATGATGTCATAGGATTTTAAGATGAAAAAAAAAATGCATAAAAATGTCATTTATTATTTACAACAACAAAAAAAGACCAACAAAACATTGGGAGCGTATATTATGCTCCCACCATTTATCAAATTGCAGATAAATCACAGGAAAACCAAAACTGTTAGTTATTATTATTAAGCTGCAAAAGTGAAAGAAACGTGCGGAACGTCAAAAACGAAACGTGGACCACCGCGCACCGCCCGCGGTGCTGCGTATTATGCAGGGGCGGCTGCCACTAGAGGGTGCTTGGGGCGCCACCCACCTGGAACCTCTACAGCTCTTCAACATTTGAAGATTTAATTTTTTTTTTTTAAATAAAAATGAAATAATAAAATAAAAATATTTTGAAATGTATGCATATATGTTTTTAGTTGTGTAGGATAAATATTTTATGAGTAATGAAGAGTTATTGTTTGTTTCAAAAAACATTTTCTGATTTGTGACGTACTTCCTGTTTTGTTTGGGCACTCTTATCTGATCCAATGACTCTAATTATAACTGGTGCATGCGTACTGATGCCGCCACCTTACAAAACAATGGGACGTTGGGCGCAGATTTCACCGCCCTTAGACGTCTAACGTGAGTTCTGCCTACCGATCGCGTGTTTCCGGCGTTTATTTATTTATTTATTTATTTTGTCTGGATAATTTGCCGTGTGTCAGTGACTCAAGCAGGCATGCTCAGGTAAGTTTTAAAGCCCTTTATCTAAAGTCTATTAGCATTTCTGGCTGATATGCCTCTCAACTTATGGCTGTTTGTGAAAAAAGCCTCCAGCTGACTGTTAATCTAAACGTGGCAACTGGTTAGTTTGTTAGCTAACATGCTAATGCTAGCCTAATGCTGATACTATATTACCATTCCTGACTGATGTCCTCTCCACTTTTTGGTGGCTCTGAGTCTGTTTGTGATAAAAGCCTTGAGCTGACTGTTTCTAAAAGTGGCAACTGGTGAGTGAGTTTGTTTTGTTCTTTGTTTGTTTGTGGAGTTAGGTTGCCAGTGCAGGTTATTATTGTACAGTATAGACTCTGATGGCTACATTTATTTAAATTTGCTTATGAAAAATTATCAAATATTAATAATTTTATATACTAAATAAATGTCACTGGTGGTGTTATACTCTTAACACTGTATTGATCTGGAGAATGAAAACAAAGCCCCTTGCAAGTAACTCCTATAGATGTTGTGGACCAGCTGGTTCTGGATTTTTGAGTTTCTCCTCTATGGTTTCTGGTCTTAGAACTTTTGAAGTTCTTTAGATTTCTCAGGGTTGTGCAGGTGGTAAGAGCAGAGCCATATATAGAGAGAGTTCCGACACCCTTTGATCTCGCCGACAGGCGGTCAATCGTTCCAAACAACGGCTATGGAATGTGGAGCTGCGCCCTCTGGCGGCGACGGAGCGCTACTGCAGGCAGCTTCAGACTAACGAGAGCCATGGAACAAATCGCCCCCTCCATGACCCACGTGACTTCCGCATTCCATTCTTACAATGGAACTCTATGGGAGTGTCGCAACTCTCACTTTATATGGCTCTGCCTGTCTCTCCTCTTACCGCCTGCACAACCTCCAACGACCGCCACCGGTGCTGTTGACAAACGGTGTCAGCAGAAATTGTGCTACTGTTAGTAGAAGACCACGAGGAGGGAAACGTGTCAGGAGACAGAGGAGAAGAGGAAAGTGAAGAATGTAGGACTGAGGGTTGCAACTCTAAATGTGGGGACAATGACAGGCAAAGGTAGAGAGCTGGCTGACATGATGCAGAGAAGGAAGGTAGATGTTTTATGTGTCCAAGAGACCAAGTGGAAGGGCAGCAAGGCCTGCAGCATTGGAGCAGGGTTCAAACTTTTCTGGTTCCAGTTCTAATAGAAGAGTTCACAGTTTCTGGTTCCAGTTCTAATTGTATTACTAAAATAATGATAACAGAATATGATAGAAGTTGTCCAAAAATTGAAAAGTGGAAGCAGAACACTCCCATTCTCTTTTCACACTGATGCCTCAAACAAGGTGAAGATGAACCATGTTTTATTAATGATAGTTTTATACAAATGGATACACCTGATATATACAAATAAAAACATGATCAAACTTTTACTTTACTTTACTACAAACATAATTATGCATACTTCTACACATGTTTAAAAAAATTCAACAGTTTATGGCGCCCCCCCATAAAATAAAATCACCAGTCGCCACTGGTATTATGTTTAGTTTTAGAAATTATTATGTTTATAGGTTTTTTATAGGTTTAGATGAATATTTTTTGCTTTTTGTTCATGAAACAAGGTCAGAGGAAGCTGGTTCTGGTTCGGTGGATTGGACCCGGTGTTTCACCACATTCTGATTCATATTCTCAAAGTCAAAGTCAAAGTCAAAGTCAACTTTATTGTCAGATCTGCAATATGTACAGTGCAGGACATACACAGGACCGAAATTGCGTTTCTCTCAGTCCCTCGGTGCAACAGTAAACATCTAAACATTGAAACACTGAAACATATAATAATAGACATAAGCATAAAAATAGTAAAACTAACACTGTCCTGAGTTGTTTTTTTTTTTTTTTACTTGTAACTGACGTGATGACGTCACTACAAATACTTGACTTGAAGTTTAAAAACTCAATAGAAGTCCTAGGAATCGATGTGTCGATTACTCAAGTACTGTAGTCTGTTAAAGCCCTGGGATGGATAGATGGAGGATGAATGGATGGATGGATGGATAGATGGATGATGAATGGATGGATGGATGGGGATTGACTGATATTATAAATACTGTACTGGTGTACCTGATCAAGAAACTTGTTTGTAGAACTTGTCATTGACTGACTTACTTGGGTAAATGATTCAATCTTTGGACTGAATCAGGACTCACTAGTTCCAGATCCTACTCTTGCAGACTGGTGCTAAATATGCAGGTTAGCAGACTTGCTAAAAAGCAAAAAAAAAAAAAAAGCTTAGTCCCCTAAAACACTGCAGACTTGGATAAACTGGGTCTCTGAATCCGGTTGAAATCACTGTGGACTCAGATGAGTCAGACCCCTAATTCAGGTGAAAGACTCATTGGAAACACTTTGGACTCAGATGTGTTGGATCAATGATTCGGGTTAAAGACTTACCAGAATTGCTGAGGACTCTGATGAGCATGGTCCCTGATTCAGGTTAAAGTCACTGGAAACATTGTGGACTCAGATAAGCTGGGTCGCTGATTTGGGTCAAAGACTCACCAGAAAGGCTGTGGACTCACATGAGTCGAGTTGGTGATTTGAGTCAAGAACTCACTGGAAACTTTGTAGACTCAGATAAGTTGGTTCACTGATTTTTGTTAAAGACTCTTTGGAAAAACAGCAGACTAATTAGATGAGTTGATAACGTTTTCAATTAATTCTTTTGTAAATTATTTTTTAAATTTGCACGTTCTATGTTTTTGACCAGTTTCTTTCATTCTATCATTTGTAAAATGTTTGGATCACTTTACGGACTCAGATTAACCCGAGTCCATAAAGTGAACAGAACCACCGCTAATTGTTTGCGTTCCTGCATGAAGATTTTCAGAACAGTTCAACATTTCTTTGCACTTTCAGATGAGAAATTGTAAAAATTAAGAAAAAACTCATATCCTAACTGGACTGAAGAGTTTTAAAGAGCTATTGAAGCCCTCGGACACTTCTGACCATATCATTAGTGGACAAACACACTTCACTCCGGGAAAAAAGAAACGTCAGAATTTGCTGAATAAATGTAGTCCAGGTCCAGATGTGGTCAGACCTCACCCGTCTTGTAACTCCACTGTTTGTGCCTCAGTTTGATTAAGCAGCTGTTGTTGCAGGACTGTGTGAACCTTGTTGTTGCGTTGCCCGTGACTTCCTGTCTCTGCCAGTCTGTTTCCTGCGTGCGTCCATGACAGGACGCCTACATGCTTCCTCTCCTGGATCAATGTGTGGCTCCGCTGATAAAAAAAAAAACACGCTTAGAATTTTTTTTGTTCTCCGAGTCTATTTTCTGTTTTTACCTGACTCCATTTTTAGTCCTCCGCACTCGCAATAGAGCAGCCCCAAAATTTATGACCGTGGAAAGTATGCAACGTCGACATCTGTCTTCATTTGAGCAAATAGAGATGCAGAGAGGACAGAGGGTCTGAGAGGCACGGAGAGCATCGATCACATCCGATGTGTGGACCGAGACGAGGGAAGGGCTAAAGGATGGATTTGACATCAGACATGCCGTTGCTGAATGTTTCTTCCACTTGATAGATGGAGGTCTTTTTTTTTTCACGGTAACACAAAGATTGCTCAGCCTTGGATGGAGTGAGTGTGCTGGAGTAGAGGAGGAGCTGAGACTGATTTATCTTGTTTCTAGGCCACGGCCTTCATCCAACACCCTGCAATTTCCAGTCTCTCTGTCCGCTGTTAACTTCAGGGAGTAAACATGACTCACATTGTCCCAAACTGAAATATCGAAGACATCCAGACTTATAACGGTGATCCCGTAAAAGCCCAAACAAGCAGTTCACACTTTTTTACGATTACAATCCTTGGAAGCCAATCTGGAAACATTACTCAGACCTCTGGACAGAAAGTCCCTCCATGTACCCGACTTCAGAACAATGGCGTTTTCTCCCTTTGCATTTTGCGTTGCTTCTACTGGCCATTCATCCCAAGAGGAACCAATGAGCGATGGACCCTGGCTTGGAGTTAAACCAATCAAACTGCACAAGTGGTGACACAGAGGGCGATGCTGGGAAAAGTTATGGGCTCCTGCCTGGCTGACAGAAAGCAGATCCCTTGAATGGAAAAAAAAAGAAGCAATTAGGCAATTACACCATCTCATACTATAAGGATCCCACATCACTGTGTTTTCTTAGCCTCTTGGCAGGCCGATAAGGGAGAGCTACCGCCCAGGCAAAGAGGATGGCAGGGACAAAAGAGCAAGAGGAGAAAAAAAAGGATTATTAGGAGGGGAATGAATGATCGGGTTCTGAAAGAGGCCAAGAGGACACAAGAGAATTACACTTTCTGTGACAACACGATGTGAGTGCTGAGTTCTGAATGACTTTGCTGAAAGATGCTGAAGCTGATACAGCAAAATTCTAACTAAAAGAAGTGAAATGCTACCTGAAAGCTAAAAGTAGCAAAAGCGCTATTCACAAAAATTAAAAGAAAGGTAAGTAAAAAGTAATTTAATACAGGTAAAATAACAGAAAAAAAAACTAAAAGTAGCAAAACACTGTTAAACCCAAAAGTGATAAATTGTTTGCTGAAAAAGCTTGATGCTGTCCTAAAGTAATAAAAGACTAGGTAGTTCAAACTTAATTGTAGCTACAAGTTAGATACTAGGGCTGTAGTGATACAATAATCTCACAATACGATCTGATGCACGATATTCTGCTCACAATACGATATATATTACGATATTCAGCAAACAATACAATTCAATACTTTTGCGATTTTCTGAAAGATTTTAGAGGGACAGATTGATTTTGGTGACATTTTGTGACTGTTATAGACTTGGATTGAATTAATTTGACTGAAAAGAATACTTGGCTCTGGTTGGACATGGACACAGACTTAAAGTCGACAGCTGGACAAAATGAATCAAAGAAGTGGTGAGAAAACATGTTTCTTTTAATTGAAACAGTAAAAACTGTTCCTTACATGCATTTGTAAAGTAATGAGTTTTATCCATAAAGTCGCTATCCTTCTTTTTTTTGAAGCCAAAGTGCGCCCACACATCTGCTTTAAAGCAAGAGGGTGCTGGAACCATAGATATTATATAAATACTAGATACAGTACCTCATGGTGGGCAGAATCGCATCGCGCAGCGCCGCCATATTGGATGGGGGTTTCCACATAAGAGCCAACAGGAGTAAACACAGGGCGAGTTACTATGCCCGTATTTGTGCAGCTTATGGTTGCAATAACCAGCGCAGTGTTGAAAGTAGATCACATGGGATTACCTTTCACAAGTAAGATTGAACAATAGTTTTGGTTATTTGATCATTTATATTTTGTCATCATTGCTGGATCTGAAGAGGAAGAACCTTCTAAATGAGGAGCTGAAAGAAAGGCTTGACTTACATTCAGGTAAATACATTAATACTACAACTTAGAATTTTTGTTATGTTACATTTAAACTCTTTGTCAGACTTTAGGTATTTATTTCTAGGAAGCTTACTATGTAGTTTGATTTACAGATCAGAGCCTACAGTTACCTGAGGGATTCTCTGCATTTTCCCCTCCCTCATCCACATACACTGCAAAGGTGTAGTATATTTTTATTACATATTTTAAACATATTGAGTAAAATACTTCAACCCCTAGGTATGATGTACAACAAACAGATGTAATAACTTAGAGCTTGCTATTTTCACTATTTTTGAAAGTTTTGATATCAAGAAGTCTTAAAGAAAGAAAGAAAGATAGAAAAGAAAGAAAGAAAGAAAGAAAGAAAGAAAGAAAGAAAGAAAGAAAAAGAAAGAAAGAGAATCAATCTATCAATCCATGGGTTAAAGCACATAAACCTTTATTTATTTGTTGTTCAGGTGGTTGCAGTCTGTGGATGCCAAACCTGGGCTCAACACAATGATGTTGGACATGTTGCAGAGGAGATGTGAAGAGGACCCTGTTAAATATGGCTCTGTGGTCCTCATGTTGGATGCCATGGCCATCAAGAAACATGTCCAGTATAATCCCTGTACCCAGAAAATGTCTGGATATGTGGATATGGGTGATGGCATGGATGA
Organism: Garcialebias charrua; assembly: GCA_038048925.1. Classification (NCBI taxonomy): domain Eukaryota; kingdom Metazoa; phylum Chordata; class Actinopteri; order Cyprinodontiformes; family Rivulidae; genus Garcialebias; species Garcialebias charrua. Next base: position 74,235 of record JBBPBX010004832.1, read on the forward strand.
GACTGATGTAGCCACGGAGGTGCTTGTTTTTATGGTGGTTGGTCTACAGGGTCATTGGAAAGCTCCAGTCGCCTATTACCTCACAAAGTCTCTATCACCAGACACACAAAAGGTCCTGGTTGTCCATGCTCTGGAGCTTCCTAGCCCCAATTGCAGGGAGGGTAGTGAAAGGACCTGGAGGGTTTAGATTACTTTTTCAGGTCTTATAAAAAAAGGTTCGTTCACAACTGTTTACATGCACAGCACTCAAAAATAATAAAAAAATAGTTGCTGTAGCATTGTACACAAGACTCTGTATTGTATGCTGTGTTTGAGTGAGAGAGTAAAATAAATTCAAATGAACAATCAAACTAGTTTTTTTAATTTAAAAATGTATACATTTATTAATATCCCATGCCATATGTGTATCTTTGTTAAAGAGCATAAAACAAAGTATTTAAGCAT
>JBBPBX010004833.1:4415-30176 GCA_038048925.1 Garcialebias charrua
AGAGGACACAGGTCTGTACATGAGGTCAGGTGCAGCAGGTTTTGTCTGTTGAAAGAGACACAAACATGAACATGTGAAGTTAAAGCAGGGTCATGACCTGCAATAAAAACATAAAACACAGTCAGAAAACAAGTTCGACTCACTGTTAGGCACAAGGTGTTGACGCACATGTGATGGATAGAGAGGAGCTGCAGGAGGATGGTGAGGAGAGAGCAGAGGACATAGGTCTGTACATGAGGTCAGGTGCAGCAGGTTTTGTCTGTTGAAAGAGACACAAACATGAACATGTGAAGTTAAAGCAGGGTCATGACCTGCAATAACAACATAAAACACAGTCAGAAAACAAGTTCGACTCACTGTTAGGCACAAGGTGTTGACGCACAGGTGATGAGGGAGAGGAGCTGCAGGAGGCAGGAGGAGAGAGCAGAGGACACAGGTCTGTACATGAGGTCAGGCGCAGCAGGTTTTGTCTGTTGAAAGAGACACAAACATGAACATGTGAAGTTAAAGCAGGGTCATGACCTGCAATAACAACATAAAACACAGATACAAAACAAGTTCAACTCACTGTTAGGCACAAGGTGTTGACGCACAGCTGATGGATGGAGAGGAGCTGCCGGAGGCAGGAGGAGAGAGCAGAGGACACAGGTCTGTACATGAGGTCAGGTGCAGCAGGTTTTGTCTTTTGAAAGAGACACAAACATGAACACGTGAAGTTAAAGCAGGGTCATGACCTGCAATAAAAACATAAAACACAGTCAGAAAGCAAGTTCAACTCACTGTTAGGCACAAGGTGTTGACGCACAGGTGATAGATGGAGACACCTGTTGGATGAACTGGAATGTGGACTTCATAGAACTGAGGTAGTTGAAAGGCATAGCATATACAAGTCCAAAGAGAATGCACATAGCTTTTGGCAGGTCTTGAATGTTGGCCAACACGACTTCTCCCTCCATGATGATTTTCAGAGAGGCTGGACTGAGATGCAAGGAGGATGAGGGCACAGCACCTTCAGGTTCAACGAGGAGAATCCCAATGTCAATGTTGCAGAACAAGTCATCATCATCTGAGTCCTTAATAAATGACAAGAGCACAACAGAGACAATTATCGTTAAGCAGCCATGATTAATTGATCAAAAATAATGATTTCCATAAACGAATTACAATCAGGGTATATGCAGAAATTCCAGAGTTGAATTTAATACATTTTAATACCTTTTTAATACCATCAAAATATTTTTTAATACCATCACGGCACCGAGCTGTAACCGTAGCGGCAACCTGTTGTACTTCAGTTTAGAGCAACTAATTGTAAAGTGATAGATTACTGTCATTTTCTTCCTAAACTTTGGTAGTAAATATCCATCCATCCATCCATCCATCTTCTTCCGCTTATCCGGGGTCGGGTCGCGGGGGTAGCAGCCTAAGTAGGGAGGCCCAGACTTCCCTCTCCCCAGCCACTTGGAGCAGCTCCTCCGGGGGAATCCCAAGGCGTTCCCAGGCCAGCCGAGAAACATAGTCCCTCCAGCGCGTCCTGGGTCTTCCTCTGGGTCTCCTCCCGGTGGGACATGCCCGGAACACCTCACCAGGGAGGCGTCCAGGAGGCATCCTAACCAGATGCCCGAGCCACCTCAACTGGCTCCTCTCGATGTGGAGAAGCAGCGGCTCTACTCCGAGTCCCTCCCGGATGACTGAGCTTCTCACCCTATCTCTAAGGGAGAGTCCAGCCACCCTGCGGAGAAAACTCATTTCAGCCGCTTGTATCCGAGATCTTGTTCTTTCGGTCATAACCCAAAGCTCATGACCATAGATGAGGGTGGGAACGTAGATCGATCGGTAAATTGAGAGCTTTGCCTTTTGACTCAGCTCTCTCTTCACCACGACAGACCGGTACAGCGCCCGCTTCACTGCGGACGCTGCACCTATCCGCCTATCGATCTCACGCCCCAGTTTTCCCTCATTCGTGAACAAGATCCCGAGATACTTAAACTCCTCCACTTGGGGCAGGACCTCCTCCCCGACCCGGAGAGGGCATGCTACCCTTTTCCGGCTCAAGACCATGGCCTCGGATTTGGAGGAACTGATCCTCATCCCGGCCGCATCACATTCAGCTGCAAACCGCTCCAGCGAAAGCTGTAGATCACGAGCTGATGAAGCCAATAGGACCACATCATCTGCAAAAAACAGAGAAGCGATTCTAAGGCCACCAAAACGGATCCTCTCAACACCTTGGCTGCGCCTAGAAATTCTGTCCATAAAAGTTATGAACAGAATCGGTGACAAAGGGCAACCTTGGCGGAGTCCAACTCTCGGCGACCTCAGCACCAGAGTGAGAGTTGGACTCCGCCATGACCAGTCGTTCAAAGCATTTAGCGACTATTGGAGTGAGGACTACTGGCTGGTAATCATTTAGACCGGTCCCTGCAGAGCTCTAGGAACTGGGACGATTGTGGCGGTCTTCAGGCAGGTGGGAACTGTTGCCAGGGTGAGGGAGGAGTTAAAGATGTCGACCAGCACCTCGCAGAGCTGATCAGCACAGTAACCTATGCACCCTCCCCGGGATGTTGTCTGGGCCAGTGGCTTTGTGAGGATTAATCCTCCTGAAGGTATGGTACTCCTTACTTCTGCTGAGGAACTCCTCTTCAGATGGTGAGGTGAGTCTGATGCTGGGTGGTCTATTTAGGTCTTCAAAGCAGGCATAGAACCTGTTATGAGCATCGAGCAGTGAGGGGTCTTTAGAGCATGGTGCAAAATGCAGTCAGTTTAACTGATATTCAGCTCAAATTTGGCAAGGTAGTCGCTGAAAGTTATTCTCAACACATACTCTCAGAGTTAACAGATTTTGTGTGAGATTGCACATGAAGTCGTTTACAAAGTTTTGACCCAAACAACTCCAACTCCATCATTTCTCATTATAAGATGAGTTTAGTATAAAACTTGGCAGGAGAAATGCCTTTTGTCAAGGAGCATGAAGCGTTGAACTTTTATAGAAACAAAAAGGTTTTTGTGTGATTTGATAGCAAGTACTTTTTCTTCAGTCTCATTCAACTCTGATTTTTTAAAAAAGTTTTATTACTTTTATTAAACTGAGGTTGCCTAGTTTGGATGTTAAATATTGTATTAAAAAAAAATGGTAGGGTTTTAATGCTGACTACAGGATGACCTTTAACCCTGCAGAACAAGTCCAGCCTCACTTCCTTGAACATCCTCCTCCCTCCCAAGTGCTCCTCCACAACTTCATCCATATCAGACTTTTTCCAGCCTCCCTCTGCATGCGATGCGTTTCGCCTTTAAGCTGTGGAACCTGCCTCAGGTAAATATGGAGTAAATGATTGGATTATTGTTCTTTCATTCGGCTGTGTGGTAATGGGTGGATTATAAACATTGCGGAGTATAGATTTCCTGTCAGATCCTATGAATCAGACATCCTTATCTCATTTCCAGACTGCCGCTCCACCCCAGCGCAAACCACCTCCCAGCCTGAGAGTATGTGAGAGCACGAGGGGGAACAAAAATACATCCATGCACACACAAATAAACACACTGACAAACAGACAGAAACACAAACACACACACAGGTTAGGCTGTGAGTGACAGAGACAGAGAGACTGTTGTCACCCAGTACAGCACAGGCTCTCCAAAGTCCATTTGACAATTTAAAAAAAACACTTAGGTCCTCTGTCCATATTTGTTAAGCAAGTAAATCTAAGTGCTACAGTGTGCTGAATTCAAAGAGAGAGGAGCTAGCACGAGAGCGAGGGGGGATAGGGAGAAAGATGTCTCCTAAATGAAATTTAGGTAAGGGTGGGATAGGGGGGTGGCTGACAGCAGATGGAGGGAGAGAGGCTCTGATTGGGTTTGAATTGTGAAGAAAAATGTTTGGGTTTGAGCGATGTCGCGTTTTTGACCAGGGCTGGAGATGGATGCTTGGACGTCACATCAGCAGTTGTGTTTTGATACGTTTCATGTTTTTGTTCCCTCTGCCTGCCTCTTCTCTGAGTGTCTTTTCAGTGGATTACCAACACTGTAATTGGGTTAGGGGGGCTGCGTGGACCAGCAGCTGCAGCACAAACATGCTTTTTGCTGGAATCCATCAGAAGGGCCCACACAAGACAACGGAACAACAGTCCAAAAGTGGTTTTCCAAGAGTGCTGTATGCACAGAGCTCTGTATGTAAATGTTGGCTCTGAATCCAAATCTATTCTTTCTAATCAAGAAAGTTAATTCTCAATATTCTTTCTAATGTAATTTGAATATGCTGATAGATCATTTGTATTTTTTTTATTAAAGAAAACCTCAAAATTCAGTTAAAATATTTTTGCGCAGTTGTGAAAAAATGGAGAATACGTTGTTATTTTTTTCAATTCTCAACTTCAGCAAAATGGAATACTGTATGTACTTTGTTTTTGCACAACTACGACAGTTTCACCACAACTGCAGGAAGAAATGACCAACACCAAACAACTGGACTATACTTTCAAGATAATCAGTCAATTTCTAGCAATTACTTTGGGCAATAATCGATAATTCCAAAAAAAAAGCCAGTGGATTTTTGTGATCAGATGCAAAACAAGCAGATTAAGGACTCCATCATTACCAATTCTGAGTAACTGAGTACTGTACTGTACTTTTTCTTCCTTTTTTTTAAACTTTGTTCTGAAAAATCCTCTTAAAATACCTAACTTTGATAAGTTTGTAATGAAATCTTTGCATTTAAAAAAATAAATAAAAATTTATTAAACCAATCAGCTTTAACCTTTGTTGTGCATTAATTCCAGCGGTCTGCTCATTTACAAAATGATTTTTTTCTTCTTCTTTCGGCTGAAAGAAAATGAAGACATAGAAAAAAATGCCTTGTTTCTCTGAAATCTCTTAACCAAAATGATCAAAACCCCTGTTTTCTGGACATATTTGAAACTCTTAAGATGAATACCATGATGCTTGCTCAATAATCCAGGTAGAAAAATCTAAAAACCAGACTTATACCAGACTTAGCTTTTTTTAGATCTTAAGATGAACGCTAAACAGATCCTGTGATGAATATCTGAAGGTCAAATAAAAATGTCATGTTTTCCTTTTATCATAACACTTTAACAACATCACCAAACTTAATCTGTTCCTTTTGTTTATAGATGAAGTGCCAGAGAGTTCGAACCTACCTGAAGATATTTGACCACCATGTTTGAAGTCTTCTAGTGGGCATCTCCACTGGGCTACCAGTTCTTCACAATCACCTGACCTTTGGCCTGTATGGTGCTATCTTTTGACTCACTTTTTTTCATTGTTACTGCAGAGATGCTTTCAATTACTTCCCCACTCTTGACTCAAACCTCTCATTTCTTGTATGAATTCCTAAAATATTGTTCTGTATACATGGTATGAGTTCACTTAAGGTGGAACTGCGTGGGATGGCTGTGGTGCAGAGGCTCTGTGCCATTACATTTATAGATTTTCCTCTTTGATGGGATAATTTGGTCTTTATACCTCTCACAAATGAAGTGATCCTTGGCGCTCCGTGCACAGCTCAGCGTGCAGGGTCTCATTTTCAAATACAGTTAATTGCATTTGAAAAGAATCAATGATACTTTGGTGGTGACAATATCATTCTTTTAATGTCACTTAATTTCCTCGCTGAAATAATTACATCAATAGCCTGGAACCCATTTCTATCTTTCGGCATGAATTAATCTATTAAGGGCAATGATTACACGTTTGTAATGGATAGGTTTTTGTATTCCAAGGAAAAGGCAGTCAGGTCTCCTTTGTGTGCATGGATGTTGGCACTGTCCTGGTTGTCATTCATCCAGTTTATGAATTACGCTGGAGGGAAATAAATAAATAAATAAAACTAAAGAAGGGTACCTCTGCTGCAGCTCCTTGGTGGCCTTGTTGTGCTACAGCCCTCCCTCTAGTGGAGATGATTCAGAGTTGTTTGCTGCTGTCAGCCAGAGACAACCAGCCAGTGTGTGGGGGAAGAAGAGAGAGTTTTAAAATCCCATTGAAATCTATTTTCATTAAAAGTCTTTCTTGAAGGAATGCAAATCATTATTATTTAATGATGAAAAGGAACAGTTATAAACATTTTGGTCAAACCTGGGAAATAACTTTTTAGGTACATGATATCTTACGTGCTTGCAACATTGTTAGCGCTGGAGTTTGTGTTTGTACCGTATTTTCCGGACTATAGGTCGCAGTTTTTTGCCTAATTTGCATGCCCTGCGACTTATAGAGAGGTGAGACTTGTTTATGGATTTTTCCCATATTTTTTAGACAAATTTTGGCTCAGATATGACTGTTTTTCATTTTGGCAAAAAATGGTGCAGTAAATAGCTCATAAACCACACGGCAGATTTTCTTTAAATTTACAGAAAGTAATTACTTGGTGGTCATTTACAAACTGTTAGCTGTTGGAGTTATTTGAGATAAAATTCTATGTTTTATAAACGTGAATGTGTCGCGGTTAGCTTAGCTGTTTTTCTGGGTACTATAGGTCGCAGTTTTTGCCTAATTTGCATGCCCTGCGACTTATAGAGAGGTGAGACTTGTTTATGGATTCCCCCCATATTTTTAGACCAATTTTTGGCTCAGATATGACTGTTTTTCATTTTGGCAAAAAATTGTGCAGTAAATAGCTCATAAACCACACGGCAGATTTTCTTTAAATTTACAGAAAGTAATTACTTGGTGGTCATTTACAAACTGTTAGCTGTTGGAGTTATTTGAGATAAAATTCTATGTTTTATAAACGTGAATGTGTCGCGGTTAGCTTAGCTGTTTTTCTGGGTACTATAGGTCGCAGTTTTTGCCTAATTTGCATGCCCTGCGACTTATAGAGAGGTGAGACTTGTTTATGGATTTCCCCCATATTTTTAGACCAATTTTTGGCTCAGATATGACCGTTTTTCATTTTGGCAAAAAATGGTGCAGTAAATAGCTCATAAACCACACGGCAGATTTTCTTTAAACTTACAGAAAGTAATTACTTGGTGGTCATTTACAAACTATTAGCTGTTGGAGTTGTTTGAGCTAAAATCAGATTTATTTATAATTTATTTTCGCAGCGCACGCAACCGTTTGGAAGACGTCAAAGCGAAACAATTTAAATCCAGCAGATTTGACCATTACGTGAATTTATTAAGGAACGGTTAAGCTAAGACACATCTTTGCTATAATTTTCAGCAGACAAATAATTGTTTTTACCGTGTTAATCTTGTTAAAAGTCCTTCCGTGCATGCTTCTGTGACCGCCATCTTCAGCAGGGCAAATGACGCGCTGACGCGTCGCGTAGCGGTGACGCATAATAGATGCGACTTAAATAAAGGTGCAACCTGTTTATGGATTTTTCCAATTTATTGCCAATAATTGGACAAAGAGACTTATAGAAAGGTGCGACATCAGGCAGAAAATACTGTAATACCACCACGCCAAACTGTAGCTCAGCATCTTCATCCAGTGAATGGTTTGTGAGTTTTTTTTTGCTAACAGACAAAACAAGCTGCATCAGTTAACGCCAAGGCTTAAAGTGAGGATGTCAGACAATGTGCTGTTCAAAGCATGAGTTGGGGGGCGATGCTCAGCTAACACAACAAGTTTGAGCTTAATATCTGCACAATTGGCTGAGATACAACCATGGTTTTGTTTTCTGAGGTCAGCTGGCGGTGGAGGCCATCTGGAATTGGATCGACTCCCAAAATTAAACGTTTATAGATGCATATTCATTCATTACTCCCTGAAAGTTTAATAGCCTATATGCCACGGGTTTCCGTTCCAGCACCTCCGCAGTCATTACACAGACGGCGCACTTCCGGTTAGCGGGAAAGACACGAACATAAATGACTAAATACAATTAATAAAACATCAGCATACACACCAATAACAACTCTATACACATATAAAACCATATAAAATTATGGCGACGTTCCCCCTACGGATAGCCGCGATATATGTTCGCCGAAACCCCCCCGCGGAACAGCTGTTCCCACCGGTGGGCGGACACAACGGTACTCACGTGTAGTGCCGGTAGCGCGCAGCCGCTTCCCGTTTCGGCTCGTTGTCATGGTAGGCTACTAGGAGCTAACGCTGACAACAGCGGAGGTGGATGGGAACCGGAAGTAGCGGGTAGGTGTTGCATTTTGCCGGAAGTACGTCACGCCCCCCCGTGGCATATAGGCTATTGAAATCCATCCAATGGTTCGCGAGATATTCCGCTAACAGACCGACAGTTGATTCCAATAGTTCATGGCAAAGTTTTAAAACACACATCTTGTGCGATCAGTTAGCTCTCAAAGTGCACGTAGAGGATCAGTCTCAACTACAACCACACCACATTTTTGTTTAATATCTGCAAAACTGGCTGAGTTATAGATGTGTTTATGTTTGCTACAATTGCCTTGCTGTGGTGGCAGGGGCGTGCAGAGACCACTAAAGGGGCAGGTGCTCAAAAAAAAAAGGGGGGAACATCTAACCACATTCTAGGACAGAATATTAACAAAGTCTCAGCGTTCAGAGTTTAATAAACAATGATAAATTGCAAAATTGCAAAACAAGGGCACAATGCAACTTTTTAGTGTACTGTACTGTAATCTATAAAAAAAGAGTTGCCTGGTTTGCTATACTTGCAGTGGAGATGAAGATGGTCCATTCAGAAAGGCAGAGCTGCATCAAACTCTGGATAGAGTTTTCCCCCCTTCATTTGTACGCTTTTATTGTACAGGAGCAACTTGATTGGTTATTACATACTAGGGATGTCCCGATCAGGTTTTTCTGGCCCCGAGTCCGAGTCCTTTAATTTTAGGAATTGGCCGATACCGAGTCCCGATCCGATACTTCTAAAATACATTTTTAAAATGAAGGGGAAAAAAAAGAAACAGATCCAGATGTCCCTTCATTTTTATTTTATTTACCTTAACATTTAACAGAGTACTTCTGTGAGGTAGATTGAACAATCAAGTAATAAGATTTAAAATAAAATTCTTCACATTGAAGTTTAGTGCAACAGTATAAATGTCTAATTTAAAATAAGCAGCTCAACTTAAAATACCATAACATGACCTCAACCTGACCAGAACCTGGCCAGAACCTGAGCAGAACCAGAACCTGTGCAGAACCAGAACCTGAGCAGAACCAGAACCTGAGCAGAACCAGAACCTGTGCAGAACCAGCAGAACCAGAACCTGTGAGCAGAACCAGAACCTGTGCAGAACCAGAACCTGAGCAGAACCAGAACCTGAGCAGAACCAGAACCTGTGCAGAACCAGAACCTGAGCAGAACCAGAACCTGAGCAGAACCAGAACCTGAGCAGAACCAGAACCTGTGCAGAACCAGAACCTGTCAGAACCTGAGCAGAACCAGAACCTGAGCAGAACCAGAACCTGAGCAGAACCAGAACCTGTGCAGAACCAGAACCTGAGCAGAACCAGAACCTGAGCAGAACCAGAACTTGTGCAGAACCAGAACCTGTGCAGAACCTGAGCAGAACCAGAACCTGAGCAGAACCAGAACCTGTGCAGAACCAGAACCTGTGCAGAACCAGAACCTGAGCAGAACCAGAACCTGAGCAGAACCAGAACCTGTGCAGAACCAGAACCTGTGCAGAACCAGAACCTGAGCAGAACCAGAACCTGAGCAGGCATGTAAACAAATAAGAAACTTAAAGTGTCCGTTTTATAAAATAAGGCTAGTAACATGCTTTTCTGAACAGCACTCCTTTACTCTCCTCCTGTGGCTTCACAGAAGGAAGTGTATGTTTTTAAATATAAATATAAAGTCTCTTGCAGCGTGAGCTGGCTCGTCTTCGGCTGCGTCGTCTGGTTAAACTCTGTGTATTGTGTCGGGTGTTTGTTTCTGATGTGCCTAATCAGGTTTAAATGCAGCCTTTTCCTTACCTTCTCTTGAAATACGAACTTTCCATTTGTCATCCACTTTAAAATATCTCCACACAACAGACATCGCTGCCTCCACTTCAAGTTAATGCCGCGTTCCGCTTCTTTTTTACGACAGTCACCGCTTTACAGCGGGCACTGCTTTACGGTAGGCACTGCTGCAAAACTATTGTGCATGTTTTGTTCCGAGACAATTTGACTCTGTAACTCAACATACAGTTAATATAATATTCCCGTTTGTGTTTAGAATAAATATACACATATATATCCGATCCCTGATCGGTGTGTAACGCCCGAGTCGAGTCGAGTCTGAAGTCACGTGATCGGGACCCGGTTTTCGATCACGTGATCGGATCGGGACATCCCTATTACATACATTATATCTATTATGGTAGTTCAGGGTGTTATTTTTAATTCTAAATGAATATTCTTGTTGGACTTTTATTTAAGTGCTATTCTCCTTCAAGATACATTTACCTAGCGCTAGAATAAATGCAATGTACATTATGCAGCAAAGGAAGTTAGAAGATCGGACATATATCCATTAGGGGTGTAACGGTACGCTAAAATCACATTTCGGTTCGGTTCAACTACAAGGAGGGCTCGGTTCGGTTTATTTTCGGTTTATTTTCGGTACAAAAAAAAAGGACAAAATAAAGACTTACAAAATGTTTATTTTGAAAATATGCCAAAAATACGTTTGTACTGTACAGTATTGTAGTAATAAATAAAAGTGACCCATTTGGATGATATTTTAAATAAACAGCACTCTACAATAAAACTATTTTAACAATAATAAAAATCTTAATAAATACAATAACAGTCAGAACAATAAGCAGCAACAGACTGTTTACAATCTAACTAATCAAGTTTTTGTCCAGTAGCATCAGTGTGGCTGTATTTGTCCTCATTACTGTACTCACAACTTCTTCTTGGTGGGACAGGTGCTGGAAAAGTTCAGAGTTCAGTTCAGTCATCACACACTTCTTAGCTGCAGGTGATCTCTGGTGGATGTCTGTCCCAGACTGGAAATAAAACACAATAAAAAAAAAAAAAAAAGTTAATAAGATTATGATTTTGAATAAAAAAGATTATTTAGATAATTTTGATTTGATGTTTATTCATTCATTTTAAAAGAACAATACAAAACAGTTTCATCAGATACAAGAATACAAGTAGGATAAAATGAAAGGAGCAGAAAGAAGATGAAATCTTATTATATCTGCCCCTTATTTCACAGTTTGTTCAAACAATGATAACCTTCAAACTACATCACAAAATGAATAACTCTACTTAATTTTTCCAACTCAACGCAGGGGACATCTGGGTCCATTATGGGCTGAATGCTGCATCCACTTTGTCACTTCCCTCATCAGAACCACAGAAAATCAACAGATTTACATCAAAGAATATTGTTGAGTTCAGGCCCGGATTATCAGATGGGCCAACTGGGCACAGGCCCAGGGGGCCACGCCCACCATGGGGCCCACCGCAGGGAGCCCACTGCAGTTTTGGGGAAGAAAGAAAATAAAATATCCTTAGATTTTAAATACGACAGCCACAGAGATAACCAGTAAGATCCACGCTCTTCCTGTTATTTTTATTTTTAATTTTAATTTTTTAATCTTCACTGAGTTGGAAACCATAGTAACATGCCGCGCCGCTGGCCCGCCCCCTAACCGAGTTTATAAAACAGGTAGCACTGCGTTGATCGGACTGTGTGAGTTGTCGTATCTGAGAAGCAAAAATGAGTGAGAGTAAGAGAAGTGGTTTCCAAAAACGAAAGAGAAAAAGAGAAAAAGAAGAGAAGGAGACGTGTTTATTAAAAAGTATGCCATCTATTCATACATTCTTTGCAAAACGTTTGGAGGAAAATCCGGAGAAGGAAGAAGTCGTTGTGGAGGATGCTGACGGTGAGCAAACTAACATGAGTCCGGAGGAGGAGGCTATTGCTAGCTGCACAACACAACCGCTTGAACCTAGCTGTAGCAGCGCCGCCAGTTCAGATTGGTTTTATCGGGTGTGCGACCCAGCATTGTGGGGGACAGTCGATGAAAAGGCTCGCGCTGTCCTTATCGATCGTGGAGCTGCCAGTTTTCATAATCGGGCGGCCAGATATCCAGCTTTTTTTTTTAAGCTAGAAATTAGAAGATTTTGAGCTAACCAGCAACGTTAGCTTGGAAGCGTTGCCTTCTACAAATGAACCCAACCTGAGCTAACAACGGCAGCTAACTTTACTGAAGAAATGTCTACGGTAGAAGAGCTAACAAAACAAGGAATGCTTCAAGTACCAAGAGTCTGAGCTGGTGAGGGTGCTGGACTTTGAGGACTTGGTTTGTGACTTTGCAAAGAAAAATACCAAAAAGAAGAACTTCTAAAGGTAAGAGCCACCGTGCTTTCTGTGAAATGAGTACCGTAGTCCAATGTAAACTGTTATGACTGTGCACATAGCTGTGTTATGTGATGGAATCATTATATCTTCAGTCGTAACATTTGAGAAGTGCTTTCTGCTTGAGTGATTTTCAGTGAACACTTTATTGTCATAAGCTTTAGCCATGCACTGGCTTGTGACAATTTATTTCATTTAATTGTTGTTGTGTGATTTATGAGTGAGATGGCAGTACTTGGTATTCATTTTTGACCAATAAGCAGTGGCGCTCCCAAGTGGGGACCCGGGGTGGCATGACAATCCCTGGAATTGTGTTCAGTTGATAGAAGACATACAGAGCCATCTTCTGCAATTAAAACATACGTGTAAAACCCAATAAATGTGAGTGTGTGTGTGTGTGTTGTGTGTGTGTATAAATATATATATATAGTAAAATGGGTGTTAGGTTAGGGAGGGGGCCCTGTGAGCCTCGGTGCCCAGGGGCCCCTGGGGTTGTTAATCCGGCCCTGGTTGAGTACTATTCTTTTCGTTGATGCAATCTTACCTGCTGTGATGTGAAAGTCTGGGTTGTACTAGTGGTTCAGGAAGAGCCTCAGGTGATGGACTGGAGACCTGGAAACCTGAAAACACAAACAAAATAAAATAAAAGAATAATATATTTAACAGATATTTTAAAAGGGACTAATTTTTTAAACTATAAATTAATGTTGAATAATTATTAGAACCATTAACTAATATATTACCATTTCAGTGCTGTGGAAACTATCATCATCATCATCATCAACTTTATTTGTAAAGCGCTTTAACACAGCCACAGCTGAAACAAAGCGCTGACCACCAAACTAATACACAGTGAACTAAAATTTCACTTTAAAATACAATAAAACGACAAGATAAACAGATAAAATCAATAAACATGAAGTAAAATCAAGTCTCAGTTGGGTTGAAGGCCAATGAGTATAGATGCGTTTTTAAACGTGTTTTAAAAATGGACAGTGAGGGAGCTTGTCGAATGTGTAAAGGCAGAGCATTCCATAACTCGGGGCCACCAACAGAGAAGGCCCTGTCTCCTCGAAGCTTCCTCTTACTCCGTGGAATGACCAGGAGCAGCTGGTCAGCAGACCTGAGTGACCGGGATGGAGTGTAATGGTGTAGAAGCTCTGCCAAATAAGGGGGGGCAAGGTTGTTTAAAACCTTAAAAACAAACAAGAGAATTTTAAAATGAACTCTAAAATACACGGGCAGCCAGTGGAGAGAAGCCAGGACAGGTGTGATGTGCTCTCTTTTACGTGTTCCGGTTAAAAGACGTGCAGCAGCATTTTGCACCAGCTGCAGACGTGCAAGTGAGGACTGGCTGACTCCAAGATAAAGAGAATTACAGTAATCCAGCCGTGATGAAATGAAGGCATGAATTACTGTTTCTAACTGTTGCCGTGAGAGAATAGATTTTACCTTTGCTATTTTTCTCAGGTGATAAAAACCAGATTTTACAGTGGCCCTTATTTGACTCTCGAGCTTAAAATCACTGTCCATCTTAAAACCAAGGTTTGTAATGGTAGATTTTACATAAATTGTCAGGGGGTCTAAATCAACTGGAGGGCTCGAACAAGCTCCACTAGGTCCAAAAACAAGTACCTCAGTCTTTTTTTCATTAAAATGCAGGAAGTTTAGGGCCATCCAAGCTTTAAGATCCTCGAGACACGATAAAAGAGGTTTAATGGACCAGGCATCAACCCGCTTCAAAGGCACATAGATTTGGCAATCATCAGCGTAGCAGTGAAATGATATGCCGTGTTTTCTAAAAATCGATCCTAGAGGAAGCAGATATAAAGAAAAAAGCAATGGCCCTAAAATTGATCCCTGAGGTACGCCACATGACAAAGGAGCAGAAAATGATTCAAACCCAGCAAGTTTTACAGAAAATGTTCTGTCAGCCAAATAGGACCCCAACCACTCCAGAGCAGTCCCACCAATGCCTACTTGGTGCTGTAGGCGTGATAGTAAAATGCTGTGGTCCACTGTGTCGAACGCAGCAGTTAAATCCAGCAACACAAGGATCACATGATCGCCCGAGTCACATGCCAGGAGGATGTCATTAAAAACTCTCAACAAAGCTGACTCTGTGCTATGGAGAGTTTTAAATCCAGACTGGAACACATCCATGATGTTATGTGCATCCAAGAAGGATTTTAACTGAGCATAAACAATTTTTTCCAAGATTTTTGACAGGAGGGGAAGCTTAGAGATGGGCCTAAAATTCCCCAACACAGTGGGATCAAGACAGGGTTTTTTTAACAGGGGCTCAACAACCGCATGTTTAAAATTGGCAGGGACTGCTCCAGATAACAGACTACTGTTAAAAAGGTTAAGAACCAAGTGTTTAAAACAAGGGAAAACCTCTTTAAAAAAGTGTGGTTGAAGAGCATCACATGGAGAACCAGAAGGTTTAATCTGAGTGACCATGTCCTCTAAAAATGACACAGTCACCGGCTCAAACTGATTGAAGGCAGCAGAGCAGGGAACACACACAGAGGGGTCAGAGTTTGGGCGTAAGATAGAAGCCCTTATAGAGGTAACCTTATCAATAAAAAACTGCATAAAATTATTGCACAACTGAGTGGATGCATCAAAACCAGGTGTCTGTGGAGAGTTAAGAAAAGAGTCAATAGTATTAAAAAGGACACGTGGATTGTGGCTGTGTGATGAGATCAAGTTAGAAAAATAGTCCTTTTTGGCTGCTTTAACTGTGTCTTGATAATTGCGCCAACAGTCTTTAAAAATTTGAAGGGACACCTGCAGCTTGTCCTTCCTCCACCTTCGTTCCGCTCGGCGACAGTCCTGTCTGACAGCTCGAGCCGTTCTGTTCTGAAGCCAGGGTTCACGTTTAAATCCAGGCTGTTTGGTCTTTAAAGGAGCCACAGTATCTAACACAGTCAGACAGGATGAGTGGAGCCAAGAGCTAAGATCCTCAGCATCAGTTGAGGAAGGTGGACAGAGCTGGCAGAAAACCTCAGTGAACTGTCCAGCAGTGGAGGAGTTGATAATCCGACAGCTCTGAGCAGGAGTGTGAGTTTTAACAGGGGCATATGTAAGAAGAGTCTGGAACGTTATTGGCATATGATCAGAGATGATGGAATCATGAATTTCCAGATTAGATACAGGCAATCCCAAAGAGAGCACAAGATCGAGAGTGTGACCTTTATTGTGCGTTGGAGCAGATAGAGAAAGCACCAGATTAAAAGAGTCAATAAGAATTAAAAATTCTTTTACCAGAGGTTTGTCTGGGCAACAAACATGGATGTTGAAGTCGCCAACCAATTGGACTCGATCATAACCAGTCACTATCTCAGAAAGAAAGTCTGAAAAGTCACTAATAAAATCCTTATTATATTTGGGTGCACGGTAGATGATGGCACAGAATGTGGGGTCAGAACGACCCACTTCAAAGGCTGTCAGCTCAAAGCTGGTGAAGTGATGCTGTTTAAAACACTGTTTACAGCTGAAAACATCTTTATATACAGCTGCAGTTCCTCCTCCTCGGCCTGATGCTCGTGGAGTGTTAAAATAGGAGCAGCCTGTTGGTAAAAGCTCCGACAGAACAGCTGACTCAGCCTCACTCAACCAAGTCTCTGTGATACAGAGAAAATCCAGATGATTAGAGCTGAAGAAATCCCTCAGGATGAATGTTTTATTTACCAGAGATCTGGCGTTCACCAAGCCGATCCTGGCTGGAGCTGGAGCTGGAGCGGTGTTGTCGCGCTGGGGGAGGGTCCCACTCAGCTGTTCCAGGTTCAGTGGGTTCACGCCGCGTCTGCTGAGCCGGGGGGGGCAGGGGCGCTGACGTCGCGGGACATCCACACCAACAACATGAACCAGGCACGCATCCACCGGATCCAGAAAACGCCAAGGCAAAAACACACCAGGAAGCACCTCAGGAACTGGCTGGAGACCATTGCGCCGAGAAAAAAAGGCTTTCAACCTCACCAGGCGTCCACCGCGTTTACCGCGGCGGCGATGACGTTTCCGCCGGTGGGGCAGCGCCGGGGCCCGGCACAGGTGAGCTGGAATTCCCGTCAGAAGCTGGGGGGGAATTTTGTGTTCCCATGCATTAAAAGGAGCCACATTGTAGATAAATGGCCTCAAATCTAATAATGTTTGGCGATCTATGCTGTAAGTCCTCACAGAGCTGCTCACGTCCTGAAGTGAAAAGTCTCCAAAAACCAGCAGGAGCTGAAAAAAAATTATAACCTGCTGTTTACTGGAAATAACTTTGGCTTCTCTGCAGACAATCCGCTAAAATATTAACTTTTAAATGGCTAAATTGGACGGATCGAGTTTGTAGCTCCTCCATTGTTTTCAAGCTGCGCAGTAGAGACGTCTCTTGTTATGACGTCATCATCCTGCGACGGCGAAATCCCTATTTATCGTGTTAAAAAAATGGCGCTAATTTTAAACTGTTTTTGGGAGGAATTTTCATTCATTTAACATTATTTTAGCAAAAACGGTCAGAGGTCAATCTTAATATTTATATATGTTGTGCCATTTTTTGGAAAGTTGAAAGATCATGTCAGGGGAGCTTTAAAGCCTGTGCATAATAACAACATTCAGACTTACATTCAGATATTTAAAAACTCACAGTTTGTGTTATTGCTCTGGACTGATATGATTTACCTGATAAAAGTAGTTTAAATGCAGCAGCTGTTGTTGTTAGCGCTGTTGCAAGCTGCTCGTTCACATTCCGATGACGTAGTTTCAAGCGCGTTCACGTGAGACGTGCTGTCTGCTGCAGAGCCAGTCTCTTCATGAAACAACAGTCCACACACACAGCTTTGAATGTGCGCGCCGCTCGTCTTTTAACAAGAAACGTTCCCCAAACAGGAGACCGCAGTGAGAAGCTAACGGCTAAAGGCTGAGCGAGCTGCGCGTGCTTCGCGATAATAGCTCCGTGCTGAAACGCGCCCAGGAAATTTTGTTCCGCGGCGCATATATTAACATTCAATGAGTGAAAAAAATAACCGAAACGGTACGTAGGTGGACCGAACCGAACGAACCGAAACGGTTCGGTATACCCACTTGAACCGTTACATGCCTAATATCCATTATGGAGAGATGATAGGTTTTGGACAGGCAATGTGCTCCATAAGCCAGGGGTGTCAAAGTCAAATACATGGAGGGCCAAAAAAACAAATTTACTACAAGCCAAGGACCGGACTGGTTCAATGTTTATTTTAAGGGGGTGATATAAGAATTATTTTTTTCTTTCTGCACTCTTTTCATTCAATGTTTTCTTTTTGATTAATTTGGTAAATTGTGTCTCTTTTAAATGAATGAATAAATGAATTAAATAAAATATTAAATAGCTTTACATCTGCTAAGTTCTTGGCATAAATCAACACAGACATGTTCCTGCCTTTAGTACTTTACATTGTTTTATAGCTGTTTATGTTTCATTTTTTAACACAGATTTCTTGTGATTTTTAATTAATATGCTTTTTTATGATTGTTTACTGTTGCTGCAAGTATCAAGCTGTGAAATCCTTCATTTTCTACAGCTGATAGTTGTTGGTCATTAAAGCTTCAGTATGTAGCTTTTTTTATAAACATATTTCTTCACTCTGTTACTACCTCCTGACAGACTGATGTTAGCCAAGTAATCTCTGAAAAAAATATAAAAAAAATATTGTCCCCTTGCTTCTCCAGGTGGTAAATAAGCATTTCTAAAAAGAAAAGGTGACACGCCATTTTCCAGCCAATAAAAACAGAGTTTGTAACCAGCCAATAAAAACAGAGCTTGAATTTGAATCAGCCAATAAAAACAGAGCTTGAATTTGAATCAGCCAATAAAAACAGAGCTTGAATTTGAATTTCCACAGACCATGGGAGAGCAGAGCCATATATGGCTCTGAGGGGGAGGGATCAGAATGCTTTGTCTGTTGAAATTTTTTCTAAGTGCTGCAGTTCTACAGAAACTGCAGACTGAACCTTTAATTACAATGAAGTTTAGCAACTTCTCGGAGAACATTTGAGCTCCGTGGCTTCAGCGGTGTGTTTTTATTGACGGGACGGTCAGACAGCAGGTCGGACTGGACGCAGCTGGCCGCGGTCGGTCTCCCTGTTTCGGTTCGGCGAGAGTGGCGTCCTGCTGAAGCCCCGGAGCTCGAATGACCAACGTAAAACTAACGACCGCAGTTTAATATGGCGCTATGGGCTCTACAGACATTGCACATTGCTGTCTTGTGGTGTTTAGTGTAAAATACTTCCACAAAGCGGACATTTTACAATGAAAAGTTGGCTAGCTGTTAGCTAAGATGCTACTCACCCAATCCACACGCTGTAGCTGCCTGCAAACTGAAAGGGATTTCCTGAATGTGAGGTCCGGATCGGATTGGCCCCACCCCTACTACTGCTGTTGCATTGTGGGGAATGTAGTGTTGGTACGTGACCGGAGGGCTTATTATGTTGTTTTTCTTGCAAAATACAAAAAAAAAATAATAATAATAAAATAAAATTAAAAATAATTTTAGTACATGTTATTATGTGTCAGAGGAGGGTTTAGGAATAGGAAAAAAAAAAAAAAAAGACCAAAAGGACACTTGGGGGCAAGGAGCAAAAGGGGCAGGTGCTCAAGCCCCCTTACCCACCCCCCCTCTGCACGCCCCTGCTCCAGAAGTTAATCAGATGTAGCTGAACATCTGATTTCTGAAGGTTTCAACGCAACCTGTTCAGTGGATCGTGAGATATTTTGCTAACAGACACGCGACTTTATAATCTGGGCTCCAAACGACACAGAAAATACATACCCGTGTAAATATTTAAATAAAAAAATCAAACTGTGTCTCGTGCAAGCTGCTACTTGATCCAGTGGCTGTGATCTCGGCAGGCAGACGCGACGCTTCTTATCGTCTTCTTTACTTATTATTCATCAGCAGTGGAAACCGAAGCCGCCTGGCTCCTGTCACCTGCCGCTTTCTCAGGTGAGAGGCCCCGCCCACATCCCGCGGAGAAACGCACAGACACAGACATACCCCAAATTTTCCGTGGGGTACTTTTTTATGGTGGTCGAGGAAAGGGTGGGTGTTTGGTTTACTCCACGGCGCGCACCGGAGGAGGAGTTGACAGCGACGGTTAAACGGCGCGCGCAGCCACATCACCGGGGTCACCATTTTCACCACAACGCGGAGGCGACCTTCACGGCCGCGGTGTGTCCAGCCGGCGGGGGCACGATGACACGACATGACTTGTCCGAGTAAGGTACACGTTCATCAACATTCGACACACAATATGTTGCTCTCCCCATTTTCGGTCGCTTTGGTGTTTTAGAACAGTTTGCACGCGCGGTTTGGCACTAATTAAGACATGTACGTGCCCCACTTTCCCCCAGGGAACATTGATTGTTACTGTATTTCCGGTTGAGGCCTAGCTATATGAAGAATTTCACAACAAAATTGTTCAGATAATAAAATTTGTTCGAAACTTGTAAAGGACTTTAAAAGACTTCCTCATAAAACTTAAGCAGATAAAAAAAAAGAAGCTTGAAACTGAGAAGCACATTTAAGGAGTATTTTTTAATTTATTTAATGCATAAGACTTTTAATCTGAAATCGTAACGTATAGTTCTATTTCTCTACATAATTTATCCTATGTACGCAAACGCTCAAGCAAATTTTATATGTTTATATTCCTGGCAAGAATATAAGTATTTAAGGCAACAAACAGCATACATACATGCTTTTTTTTTATATACATTCATTCAACCTTTATTTCGTCAGGTTAATCTCATTGAGCCTCGAGGACTCATTTACAAGAGCGACCTGCTACAAACTAAAGAATGATGACAACAATAACAGTAGAAATTTCCTTAACCAATCAACAATAGACAAACGTAAGAGAGAAATACAGATATTATTATTTATTTATTTTTAAACAAATTAAAACAAAATATTAAAGTATCAAAACATTATAAGGTAGATGTAGAAAATCAGTAACAGGAACATATCTGCATTGGTTTTTGCCAGTGCAGATATGTTCCTGTTACTGATTTTCTACATCTACCTTATAATGTACAGTAGATGACATAACATGACATAATCAAGTGTTTGCCTGCTGTGTATCTGATGCCAGGCAGTGATTTTATTTTTTAAATAATAAATTTGTTAAACAGCTTGACAAATGTCTGTCCATGCAGTAAATGGATTTGACTTTATAACTGATGTATTAAGTGGTAGGTTTTGGTTCTAATAATTTTATAAGTAGTTATAAGCAGGGCTTGAAGCCTGCATTTGTCTTGTTTTTTCTCATGCATAAACATTTTGAGATCTGCGAGTTGTGTTTTAGAAGGATTGAACTCATCTTTAATGAATGAAACTGATTTGTCATCAATCTCGATAAGATTTTCATGTAGTTGGTTTGGTTGCAAACAGGGTCCAGATGCTGCGTGGTCTTTGCCAGAGTCGAGGCACCGCTGCTGCACATCAGTAGGCCTGTGATGATCAATAGGGACTGTGTGATGTTTTTGCATCGATTTATAGAAACGTGAGCTGGCGAATGGAACTTGATTCCTCTCCAGGGGGTTCTGCTGTTCCTGTTCAGCAGAGAAAACCGAAGAGCGGCAGTGATGCAACACTTTTTTTCTTCCCTTGCTCGAATCGTCTGGTAGATCTCCACTCTTCCTCACTTTCTTGTGTCTTTTCACAGAAGAGGCTGAGAGAGGACCGCCGGCGAGGCATCTTTCTGAGAAGTGGGCAAGCTGCCGTTTCTTCATGCTCGACCCAGCCAACTGTCAAGATGCCATGGTAAGCTCTGTTCTTATAATGTGCGGATACAGTAACACAGAGACCCTCGCTGACTCTGAAACGCTATCTGCATTCTCTGCATTCTTACTGGGCTCGATCAACACCGAAACACAGGCGCTCCTAAAGCCGGGGGTTAGAGAAGACAGAGCTGGATTTTCCGCCGCTTTAGAAGCCGATGGGGCTTCCAGGGGATGAGTTATGGCTTGAGATCATCGCTCACAGGTGGCGACGGGTGCACAGTGCTCCCATCGCGTTCGACACATGAGCGCGAGTTGAACGACACGGTTCAATAAGTGCGTTTGCACCTTGTGCCTGAAAGTTGTTGCTTTTAGAAAAAGGCGAGCTGCGGATGGATTCCTGGAACCTTCTGTCGTGCGGCGTCGGATTTGATGGAGGATGTTTGTGAGCGGGACGTCGTTTGTAGTGAACTTAAAGTTTCTTATTGGTTGTGCCATTGCACGTTATTGAACCAATAATAAAACTAATCAAACTGCATGTTTTCATCAAGTTTAGTAGAAAGTACCAGGTGGGTTGATGCTGGCATGAATTAGTTTTTCCCTGAAAATTGCAAATAAGTTTCTCTTCACATCTAAATGTCTAAGTTTGAGTTTGAGCATCTCTTTATGTTTTTCTTTGCAAACGGAGATGACTTGTGGCGTCTTTCATCGTTGCATCTCTGCTGTTGGTGTGCGGAGGCGTTTTGTCTGCCGTGCGTAGCGGAGAGTGCGAGCGAGCGCTCGGCTCCCTCCTCCCCGGTGCTCCGCCGCCGGCCCCTCTGTCGCTTTAAGTCCTGCCCCTCGGAGCCAGCCAACAGCAGCTGTTCCATATTCATCAAGCCCTTGAGTCTTAAAGAGCCCTATCCCGAGCATGGAAAGAGTCATTCCTCTCACTCGCACTCTCATGCTCCCTCCATCTTCGCGCTCGTCCCACTGCCGCCTGCGCTCCTCTTGTCTCTCACTCCATTTTACCTCTCTGTCTATCTGTCCCTCCCCCCCTCCCCTCCCCTGCTCTCTCTCTCTCTCCATAACACATTCACTTACACACTCTCTCCCTCTCTCACATACACATACACATGCATACGCTCTCAATCCATCAGAGCCCGACATACCTGTGCTGGCTGGGGGGTGAGCGGTGCTGGAGGGGCTTTTCGGCTGCGTTGTCTCTGAGGGTGCTGTGCCATCATTTGGGGAAGAAGCGGGTCTCAGTTGTTTTCTCTTTCCTCTTCCTCTCATTCCTGGAATGCTAAAACTGGACTGATGGACATTTCCGAACTTTGTCTTCCAGACCCTCTCAGCTATCATAACCAGTAGGTGCACCTTGTTTCTCTTTCCTCCTGCCACTTTTCTGTCTTAACCCAGCTGTTGCCTCGCATTTTTAGCTCGTTTCATTCTTTGATTTCACTCTTACGCTCTCGTCACGTTTTCTTTCACCTAACAAGTCTAGGCGACAAACTTTCTCCTATTAACTCAGATGTGCTTTCCTTTCCTGGCGCTTCGTTATTTATTTATTTTTGCTCCAACTCACCTCGTGTACTTTTTTAGTTGTTCGTTTTTTAGCCGTGTAGACTTAACCAAGCAGGTGCAAGTAAGCGCATCATGTATGCTGCTATTTATGAGCCTCATCCAGAGCATGCCTGATTGATTTACCTTGCACCTCTGCAAAGCAAAGTGTGTACCGTACACCCCCCCCCACCCATCCAGTTGGGTTAAAAGCTTGTTTGCTGATTGTTGCTGGAGCTGACCGCCCAAGCAGAATGAGAATAATATTGAGAGGAGATAAGATTAACAGGAATCCGTGGAGCTGGAGGGGATGAATTACACGCTTTAATATACATTTGTAAGTAGAGAAAAGGACTGAAAAGACCCGGTAATCTCAGTGAGACGACAGTTCTGTCCCAGTGAGCCGCACGCCAGGCGAGCTGCCGTCTGGGACACTCCGAACTTCACTGAGAAAACTTTATCAAATTTACTCTTGACTTGCATTTAAATCTAAATTATTACCTTTTTTTTGTTCTTAAGGGGAAATAATTTATTGGGAAACATGTTTTTGTTTTTTTTTGGTGCAGAATTTATTATTTTAAAAGCAACAATATGAAATATATAAGCTCTTATTTGTTTTTATTCATTTAATGTTATTGTCTTTTATTCCTATTTGTTGCATGAGACTTTTCAATAACAGGGGTTTAACTAATTTGTATTGTCTGAAATTATAAAATATATATATATAAAAAAAAGGCTACGATTTAGTAATAAATGTTCTTTTTAAATTATCTTTTCTTAACGTACCTAATTTAAAGAGTTTAGTTTTCTTATACAGTAATGCAGTATTAAAGGATTGGACAGCTGAATTTTGATGGTGTACTTTTTTGCTTTACACTTTTGTCGTTTTTTTCTTTTAACGATTGCAGCTAATTCTAAAAGTCTTTGTAAATTAGGTTTAGGACTTTTCTGCAGCAGCATATATGTTCCTCTTAAAAATAAATTCTGTGTTAATCAGTTGGTTATACACCTAATGGCTAGAACACATAAACAGCAACATTAAAACAGAAATTTCCACTTCATCGCTGTGACAAGTTTATATGCTTTATGGTTTTTATTTTATTTTTTATATTCTCTAGTTTTTATTGCAAACTTCAGCTTTTAAATTGACATTAAAACATGTTTTTACACAACTCAGTCCAATACGTGTGACCAAAGTTGGATTCATTTTCAAATAATTAACCTCAAGTGCAGTTTTAAACCAATATTAATTTTATTTATTGCACTTAATGAAAAGCAAAATAATATTCTTTATTAATTTTTACCATGTTTCAGTTTTTCTTTTTATCCAGAAACCTGTTTGTGCTTCATTTTAGAGTAATCAGTTCATTTTTTTATACGTTATTTTCTTTTCCCAGATAAATTATTTTTCTCTGAAACAGTACTTAGTTGCAAATTGAATAATTTAAAAAATATTTTACTTTGTTTCTCTGTGTCTTTGAAATCATATGAAATGTCACTAATAATAGCTCTAAACAAGAAGCTCAATTTTAGGGTAAATTGAGGTTAACGTTGTGTCCTAAATGTTAATATTTAGTTGCCATTAAAGTTTTTCTTGTTGAAACGTTTGAGAATTAGCTCTTTAGCATATAAATAAACTTTAGTTTGTGAACTTTTATTATTAGATAGATTTTTTTTGTCCTCAAATCAAAAAGTCGTCACACCTTTACGGCCTAGAAATAATTAAAATTGATCATTAATTTTGGTTGCAGCATCTCCTTTCTGATGATTTTTTCCCACTAAACTTTGCAATTTCTTCCTCAGAGCTGACTGTGATGCTTTCAGGAAAGGAGTTGTGCTCCTTGTAATTAGTACAGAATTACGATGGCATTCCTTTTGCATGCATTTAATTGACTCAAATGAGTATTTTAAATGATGAAGTACTTTAACACTGATCACATGGAAGTTTTTTTTTAACAAGTATAGTTTTTATTCTCCACTGCTCATTACTTCCTAACGTTTCTGTTTCTACTGCCTTAAGGCAAAATGTGAGTTTATTTAAGCCGTGAGATAACAAGTGTGCTTGAGTGTGAAGGAAGATTGTGATGCTGTATCGTAGCGGCTGTTCACGCTGACCAGAGGTCAGTTACTGCTGCCGGTGTGAGATTTTAGTACTTGCTTGAAAACACACAAGATGTGAGCAGCAGTGAGCTGAGATTTGATTTCTTTCTTTTTCCTAAATGTTCCGTCAACACCCAGGCTTACACTAAACCCTGCCAGAGCCACTGCAATAAACTAACAATGGTTTCCAGTTTCCCTTTGTGGAATAAGAGCTTTTAAATGTATTTTTCAAGAGGCGGAGAGAAGTTAGCACACGGTGATGAATTAGATTTCAATTTATTTGACTTCATTCCCAGCTTGCTGCATTAGAGCCTGCAAACACACATCTGTAGCAGTCCGTCCACTTGATTCTTATTAGGTTTCGGAAAACAAGGCGAGGGAATTGCATTAGTGTATCTTAAGTTAAAAGCTCTTTGCTCTTTGACCAAGTGTTTCGTTGTTATTGGGTTAATCAGATTTTTGCTGTCTTCATGGAGATGCTATCACAGGCTAGAGGCAGTGGTGAGTAACCAAAGCAGCCGCACACAGACACTATCCAGATGGGATCAGCTTACGGTAATTTGGTTTCAGAATACATTACCAGAAGAGCGTCCTGGTCAGGATGGCCACCCTACTGTGAGCTGGTGGCCTCTGCAGCTCCACCAGTCCACCTGTCGCACTTACACCCTCCTTATCGCTCAAAGTTTTTAGATTTATTTAGATGTGTCCTTTGACGAGAACCTGTTCTGCTTGAGCCACAATTGTTGTCCAATTCTAAATCCTTCTTCCTTGTATCAACAGGGCTTTGTTGTCCAATTCATTAGAGAGATTCCTGAGTCCAATGGCCACGCTGGAGCCCTCTCATTTCTGGTATTTAGTATCATTATTCTTATTGTAAATATGTCACTCAGCTCAAACTGAGCTGTGGGAGAATGTTGTCTCTCTCCAGAATGAAATGGGCATGCTCAGTTGATTGACAGACAGGTTTTTTACTGTCTTTTAGCTGCATAGATGTTCAGATTCATAGATATTAGCCTTGTGTACTGTTTAGCTTGCAACTATTGAGCTTTATACTTCTTTATTTACAAATAGCAATCAAAAGTAATATAGAATTCTCTAT